>CANUEY010586205.1:0-51097 GCA_948099555.1 Croton setiger
TGATAATCATATGCAGCAATATGTGCCCAATCCAAATTCCGCTTCATAGAGTCAATTGGGTATGGAATTATTTCATGATTTGGAGAGTAACGAACCGCCATTGTTAAAATCAACTGCGAAACACTGCTGTTTCTTGGCTCAGAAGAAATGGCAACTCGCCACTCGTCTAAAAGAATACCCAAATTTGTCAAATCCGTATTGTTAGGCCAAAACCAGAAAAAGTCGAGTCCTGCAAACCCATAAAGCCTTGCCATGTTAATGGATGAATCAATAAAAGATTTTCTTCGGGAAGATTGTAAGAGCATGGAAGACAAAACTGAATCGTTGACTTTCTCGCCAATAATCGACGCGTATGTTTCAGGTTGGCCATTCCAGATGGAGAGAAGAGGAATGATTGATGGGTTTTTGTTCTTCAGAGTTGTTGCAAATATTGAAATATTTTTCTGAAAGCTAGAAGGTATAGAGAGCTGGTATGTGGTGGAATTTACAGTCGCAAATCCGCAGATAAGATGAGTAAATAATGCAGAATCAATATCTGAAATTGGGAAGTCACTTCCTGCATACCAGTAACCGGATTGAACCCATTTCTGTGCCGTTGAAAGATGAAATTGACAACAAAGTAAAGTGAAGAAGAAGAAGAAGATAATGCGCAAATTAATATTTTTGGTTGCCATTTAACAAAGATATTTGAAATTTGCACATTTGTGAGATATAGCAAAGCTCTTATTTGTAATAATTCGACCGACGGCAAAGTCAAAGTCTAGAAACGTAAGTCAACTTATTTATAAGTTTACCTTTTTTCTTTTAATAATGATGTTCAAATTATGGTTTTTACAAATTATTATACTAATAAGATAAACTAAATCACTTATTTTAATTTGGAAAATTTATTTTGTTGTCCCCATATTTTTGCATAATTGATAATTTTGTTCCTTATTTTTTAAAATTGTATGATCATGATTTTAATTATTTTTTTTTTTACCCATTGAATGATTTTGTAATTCTATCCATTTTTCATTAGCTAATGAATAATGAATGAAAATAGAGCACATGCATAGATGTACAATTTTAATGCTTTATTGATGTATTTTGTAAATAAAATTTACAATAAATCTCTCTTTAATTAAAAGATTTTTCCATATTAAATTTCAAAAATATCTGTTACTGTACACAAAATATCTTTAAAATTTTTGGATGAAGTGGTATTCAAAATAACGGAATATGTTTTTGTTACAAATTAAAAGTGAGGTAGCAAAACATTACTACCCTCTAAGTTTAGGTAGTGCAAATGTAATTTACCGGATATTCAATTGATTTGATTCGGTCAAATATTATAAGGTTATCGATCGAAATCGAACCACATGGGATGCTTTGGTTCGGACACGTAGTAATAAGTTCTATCACATCCAGTGCTAATTTGACTTTTGTCTTTTTGTAGTTTTATAAGCCGCCTTATTGTTGTTGGTCCTCTTCCTTCCTTACTGATTAACGGTGCAATTTTTCCAAATACGAACCAAACTTTTTCGAATCTAAACCAAATTTAAATAAAAAAATTCACTACCTGCAAAACAGAATATCTGTTTTAAATGGCAACCAAAAGCACTAATAAACTCATCACCTTCCCTTTCTTCTTCGTTTTCACTTCACTTTGCTGTCAATTTCATCTCACAACAGCACAGAAATGGATTCAATCCGGTTACTGGTATGCAGGCAGTGACTTCCCAATTCCTGACATCAATTCTGTATTATTTTCTCATCTTATCTGTGGATTTTCTAATGTCAATCCCACCTCCTATCACCTCTCTATACCCTCTAACTTCCAGAACAATTTTTCCATCTTTACAAAAACAGTAAAGCGCAAAAACCCATCAATCATTCCTCTTCTATCCATCTGGAATGGCGAAATGGAACTCACAAATCAATTTCAGGCGAGAAACTGAAAACTTCAGTGCTATCCTCCATGCTCATAGATTCTTCCCGTAGAAAGTCGTTTATCGATTCATCCATTAGAACAGCAAGGGTTTATGGGTTTGCAGGATTAGACCTTTTTTGGGTGTGGCCTAATAGTACGGACTTGTCGAATTTGGGTGTTTTTTTAGACGAGTGGCGAGCTGCCATTTCTTCTGAGCCAAGAAGCAGCAGTGTTTCGCCGTTGATTTTAACAATGGCGGTTCGTTACTCACCAAATCATGAAAAAATTCCATACCCAATTGAGTCCATGAAGAGGAATTTGGATTGGGCACATATTGTTGCATATGATAATCATTTGCCAACTAGAGAGAATTTTACAGGCAATCATGCTGCTCTGTATAGTAATTCTAAGAAATCTGGAAATATAAGCACTGATTTTGGTCTAAACCAATGGTTAAATCAAGGATTTCCGGCGAGCAAGTTAGTTCTAGGCTTGCCTTATCATGGTTATGCTTGGAATCTAGTGAATCCAGGTGAAACTTCTGTTGGCTCTCCTTCCACAGGCCCTGCTACTTCAGTCGCACAAGATGGTTCCATGAATTACAAGTACATCAAATTTTACATACAAAGTTATGGGTATGGTAAACAACCTGTGTATAATTCAACTTATGTGGTTAATTATTTTGTTGGTGGATCAACTTGGATTAATTATGATGGTGTTGAGACTATTAAAGCTAAGATTAGTTATGCAAAGCAGAAAAAGCTACTTGGATACAATATTTTTCAGGTTCCAAGTGATGATAATTGGGAACTTTCTCTGGCTGGTAATTAAGCTTTTATGTTTTCATTGATTTCTAATCCAAATATGTAGTTAGAAACTAATTCTAACATTTGCATTTACAGCACAAGGTGGAGAAGAAAAGGGAAGCAAAAGCAAGAATCATGGTATATTGCTAAAGGTTTTGCTTCCCATTGTTTCTGTAATTATCTTGTTGGCCTCCATAATGTATTACTACAAAAGCAGAGTACTGAAGAAACAAGAATCAGGTGAATCCACAATCATGTTTACTTTTATAACGAAACAATTTTTAAGATGTGCCTAACTGTTTTATGATGTTACAGAAACTATTGCAAGACAGGATTCATTAGCTATTGGGAAATTTGATGCTCATGCTCCTAAACTGCCAGCATTTAGTTTTCCCACCATTGCAGCTGCTACAAACAACTTTTCAAGTGAAAGTAAACTTGGTGAGGGAGGATTCGGCCCTGTTTACAAGGTATATTGAACTCCATGCTTAATGCTATGCCATGTATATATTGAATTGAACCCCTATAATCACATGCCTCTTAATATACTGCAGGGTAAATTGCCAAGTGGGCAGGAAATAGCCGTGAAGCGACTATCAGCAACATCTACTCAAGGACTTGAAGAGTTCAAAAATGAGGTTTCACTTACTGCAAGACTTCAACATGTAAATTTAGTTAGACTTGTGGGGTTTTGCACTGAAAAGGGAGAAAAGATGCTTATCTATGAGTACATGCACAATGGAAGCTTGGACCTTTACATTTTTGGTCTGTAGTACACTCTTCAAATTGCATTTGATCATTAAACATTATGTAGTTTTTTTTTTTTTTTTATCAGAATCTGAGTGCAAATGGTTTTAAATATTTCATTTTACAATTCTTGCAGATCCAATAAGACGATATTTTTTGGATTGGCCAAAGTGCGTTCGTATAATTGAAGGGATTACACAAGGGCTTCTGTATCTCCAAGAATACTCAAATTTTACAATCATACATAGAGATATAAAATCTAGCAACATTTTGCTAGATAATGAGATGAATCCTAAGATTTCAGATTTTGGAATGGCTAGGCTCTTTCGGAAAGACATACTAGAAGCAAATACAGAACGAATTGTCGGAACCTAGTAAGTACTTTATATATGTCTAGAATACTGCCAGACATATTTGCACATGTCTACTTTCTCTGTTGCAGCTTATTTAGTACTAACAATTTCTCTGTTCAGTGGTTATATTCCCCCAGAATATGCACGAAAAGGCATATACTCCATGAAATATGATGTTTATAGCTTTGGAGTTGTGCTTCTACAGATTATAAGTGGGAAGAGGAACACATTTTACTATGGGAAGAACAATAATTTGCATCTTTTAGAATATGTAAGCTCATTTCTATAGCCATTAATGTAGTATATATGATTTTTTGGTTTATTAGGATCATAATTATACAATTTCCGCAGGCATATGAGCTATGGAAAGAGGAGAAAGGTATAGAATTTATTGATGATTCACTAAAATGATTCAACTTCAGGTTGTAAATTGATGACATGTCTGCAAATAGCACTACTATGTGTCCAAGAAAACGCAGATGATAGACCAACAATGGTGGAGGTATTGTCAATGCTTAAAAGTGATGTAAAAGGTCTTGATGCTCCTAAAAGGCCAGCATTTTCAAAGGAAAAAGCAGATGAAAATCTACTGCAAACTGGTTCCTCTTCTCAGCAAGATATTTATTCATTCAATGATTCCCAAATCTCCCAAGTCGAGCCCCGTTGACAGGTAGATTTTGAAAATTTTGAACTATCCTGAAATTAATGGACTTCCAATCTTCATGCCATGCAAGTTTGTTACTAATTATACGTATATAACTTATATTTCCCTTGTATATATATATATGTATATCTTACTCTACAACCACCATATATACATACACCCTTTTTCATTAGCTCTACGGCAACTTTATATACAGAAATATGACTGTAAATATATATATAGCTTTGGGTAAAATTTGCAGCTTTGAAGACCTGTCCACATGCAATCAGCAGCTAAAAGAAATTAATCATATCATATACCTTCATCTTTCTCTTTTTTTTTCAGTCCTTTTCTCTTTTGGCCAATTATAGCTACACTTTTACCAACGATCTTATTTAGTTTTTCCTTTTTATAAGCAGCCGGAATTAGATTATAAACAAATAGTAAACACGGGAAATTTGGCTTCATCATGAAACATGTTGAATATAATTTAACACTGCAACATGAATCGCATGAAAGTTAGTGTAACTTTCAGTTAACTTATAATTATTTTATTTATAATTTTTTTTCCTACAATGAACTAGATTCATAGTGAACTTGTTGTCACAAACCCATATATTTTATTAACCTTGATAAATTTTTAATTTAATAAAAAATTATATAAAATGTTCATTACTAGTATTACTCTTCAAATAAATAATCGAGGTCAACGGATTGGTCCTCGTTTAGGTATAGAAACTCAGTAATTCAGCGAATCTGAATTAGTAAGAGCTAATAATATGCTTGAAAGATGGTTTGCCTTAAACCAGTTATTTTATTTATGTTTAATCATATTAGGTCATGAGCTGAATATACAAGAAAGGGAGTTGGAGAGGATTTGGTCACTTATTTTTTAAGACTTTATTAATTTATAATTATTTTCTTTCAAAATTTCATGCCATAAGCTTTTCCTTTTTTCCTTTATAAAAACTTCTCCTTCTACACTTCTCCTGCTGTGCTCACCCTTTACCTTCTCTTCTTTCTCCTCCTCCTCCTCATTGTTACTTTTCATACCAAACCCAATAATAATGCATACCATATTTATTAGTTTCTCATTTCCCACACTCATCAAAATCCAATATATTTGTTAATCTTTGAAAATTCTTTCTTTTGTATTGGAAATTAATTAAGGTTTTTCTTTCTTCTCTACTTCATCTTTATTACAATTAGTTGATCAAATGCATCCATTTCTTTAGAGATTAATTTGCACTAAACATTTCCTTTTTCTTTCAAATTTTTCTTCAATGGAGCCTCTTCTTCTTCTTGCAGTAGTAGTAGTGGTGGTAGTAGTAGAGGTTTCGGTCTTATAATCTCTCCAAGAACAGGATTTGACCAGCTTTTTTTGATGGAGGATGATGGTGGGACATTGGATGAACGACTGAGATTCATTGATATTGAATGGAAGGAAGTGGAAAAACGTTTTGACCGGCTAGCTTTCACCGGAAAAGGCCATGAACCGGTCGTGAAATGGTCGGATTTTGGGTTTTGTATTGGTAATTAATGTTTTACAGTTTTGCTTTGCGCATTTTGATACTACATTGCAACATATACATGAGTTTTTGTGCATGGACTCGCTATTTTCTTTCCCTTCTTTCTAAGATATACACTTTTTTATTGTACGGTGGGTGTTTTTTATTTTTAAGTGTTCAATAATATAAATAAATTTCCATATTTGTAGTATTATTAAATACTATTTTTCTAATATTAATGGAGTAATATATTTGAGCTAATTTATTTACATTTACACACTAATCAAGATTAGATTCACTAATTTTATTCTAAAAAAGGTTATAGATTCTCTAATTTCCTCTCTAAAAAATATTAGATATGCACTTTTTGCTAATAATAACATGTAATCATCATATTTTTGTATTAATTATTTTTTTAATTTCTCCTCGTAGCACCTTTTAATTAAAATTTTATAGTACTATTTATTAAAAGTTTCTACAAAGTAAAATTTAATTCTTATAATAATAAATTGATAATTCATATGCAGTCAACTGTATAAGAATAATAATACAAATGTCAACAACTTTAACACTTTCAATGGTTTACAATTATCTTAAAACTTATTTAATAGTTTGCTCTATTATTAACAAATTTAAATATCATTATCCTAAATTTAAGAACATAAATCAAATATAGCCAACAATCAATATACAAGTGTTTTAATAATTCTAGTATATGCTAAGTTAGAATATAGTGATTTGTTGTACCAATAATTATATATTAATTAATATTATCAAAACAAATAATTTTTTTTCCTACCAAAACCCTTTACCTAAACTATAAGTTTTCTTTCATTAATTGTTTTTTTTTAATATTTTTCATTTTTTAATTTAAATAATAAATTATTGCTTTTTTCTTCCCTACAGGTTTGCAACAATCATCAGAATTTTCTAAAGAGCTTTTAATGGCATTAAGAGGAAGAAGAAAAGATAGCAAAAATTATATCACAAAAAGAGAACTTCATAATTACTGGCAACGATTGACTGACCCTTGTTTCAATTCAAGACTTAAAATTTTCTTTGACATGTAATTAATTTAATTTATTATTCATGATGATAATCTTGCAAATTTAATTTATTTTTTATAATATGCTTTTTATATCAAATACATATTAAAAAAAATAATTTCAGAGTTTTTTTTTTTTCAGGTGTGACACAAATATGGATGGAAAACTTAATAAAATGGACATCAAGCAGGTTGGATTATATTCTATATATTTTCCTAATACATTTAATATTAAAGCATTGGTTGGTTCAAAAAATCTAACTTTCTCTTTATTTCCTTTTAAATTTCATTTTTCCTTCCAATTTTCATATAAACCCAATTGAATAGTACCTAAATTTCATGTTGCGAGTTTTAAATTTAGGCAGATTTAAATTAACAATTTTTTTTATTAATTTTGACAGAATATTTTGTCGACTGCTTCAACAAATAAATTGTCTATAACACATGAACAAGCAGAGGAAAATGCTTCTTTAATCATGGAAGCTCTTGACACTCAAGGAAGGGGCTTCATTGAGGTACAATTTTTTTTTATATAATATTAATTTTTTTTTTAATATTTATAACACATGAACAAGCAGAAGAAAATTGGTTTGGTTGCCAATTCGGTACAAGGCGAAACATCACATATCGTATAGTCTCAGGATGACAAGGCGAAACATCACATATCGTATAGTCTCAGGATGAGAAGAACCACCTTGTATTGTGTGATTCATAATAGTTTTTCGGCCTCCCTATACTTTCAAATTTGTATATTTATTATTTAAATTACAATTTTCACTTTTTTTATTGTTTATTTGGGAACAAATTGGGATTAATAATTAATTTGGATGCAGCCATTTCAACTAGCAACTCTGTTGAAATTAAGTTTACCAAAAAGGGGCTCAATATTATCACCTGAAAATCACAAAAAAGAAGACCAAAATGATCATCAACCAATCATGTCAAAGCAAGAAGTGTTGTTTCGATCTTATTGGAGAAGGGGGTGGATAGTTGGTGTTTGGTTGGTGATTTGCTTATCCTTATTCGTATGGAAGTTTATCCAATACAAGAATAGAACAGCATTTGAAGTGATGGGTTATTGCCTTTGCACTGCCAAAGGAGCAGCTGAGACTTTAAAATTAAACATGGCTCTCATTCTTCTTCCTGTTTGTAGAAATACTATTACTTGGCTACGCAGGAAAGCTTCTATCACTTCTTTTGTACCCTTCAATGACAATATCAACTTCCACAAGGTAATTTTTTATTTTGTGATAACATTTAATTTATTTGTCTTAAAAATTCGCAATAATTAGCAAATTAATTAAGTTTTATTGCAAAGTGTATTTCAAATATTAAAATGTTTGCTCCCATTAAATACAGTTAATTGCAGGGGGCATAGTAATTGGAGTGATACTCCATGGAGGAACTCATCTAGCTTGTGATTTTCCAAGAATCAGTGGGTCGAACCGATCAGTTTTCCGGCAAACAATTGCCGTCCGATTTGGGTACCATCAGCCAACATATATGGAAATATTGGGAACAACAGAAGGAGCAACAGGAATAGGAATGGTGATATTGATGACAATAGCATTTGTGTTAGCAACGAAGTGGCCACGTAGGCAATCGAGACATCTGCCAAAATCAGTTAGAAAAATGACAGGATACAACACTTTCTGGTACTCACATCATTTGTTCATTCTTGTCTATGCCTTGCTCATTGTTCACTCCATGTTCCTCTTTCTTACCGACAATGTAACTGAAAAAACGGTAAGCATGCTTTCTGTTCCCCCTTCCTCTTTATAATCAATTTCGTGTAATTGTTTAAGTAGCCTTTAGTTATTTGAAATAAAGTTAAATGCTAAAATTAGAGCATTAGACTTTGACTACGTTATCAAATGAATATAGTTTTCAACGTTATTATTAGTTAAAACACTAAAAATTACATCCAAAAACTGTAAGCCAAACACACCCTTAATTTGTTTGAATTGACACAAGACATTAGATTGATTTTCTTTGTTTTTCTTTTAATATAGACATGGATGTACATTGTTGTTCCGATTATGCTATACGCTGTAGAACGCTTTGTTCGAGCCATAAGATCAGGGTTTTATGATGCAAAAGTTTTGGAGGTAATTCATTTTCTGAAAATGAAATAATTAAGTGATAAAAGCATCACAAGCTTAAGCTAATTAAGGATATTATATGCTTCACTAGGCAATTGTTTATCCAGGAAAAGTTTTGACTCTCAAGTTGCACAAACCAGAAGGTTTCAAGCACAAGAGTGGGATGTACATTTTCTTACAATGTCCTCAAATTTCCACATTTCAATGGTACCTACACACAACTTAAATTTCTAATTTCTAATGTCCTCTGTATTTACCCAATTAAATGATTTTCAGGCACCCATTTTCATTAACTTCAGGACCAAAGGATGATCACCTTAGTGTACATATTAGATCTCTTGGGGATTGGAGTTATGACTTGTATAGTCTCTTCCAAGAGGTAATTTTTATGATAACTTTCAAGAATCAACCTATTATGAGCCCAAAACTAATTTTTTAAAAAGGTTGAAGATGCTATGAGTTTTGCAGGCAATATTATGTTCTAAGGAGTACCCAAAAATTTACATAGATGGACCATATGGTGCTGCAGCTCAAGATCATGTTAAGTATGATATAGTTATATTAATTGGTCTTGGCATAGGAGCTACCCCTTTCATTAGCATCCTCAATCATCTTGCTAATAATGCTCCTCAAATCTCAAACTCAGATCAAGTAATTATCAATAATTTATCTTTTTATTTTTTTGATTAAGTTAGGCTTCTCATAAAATGTTTGATAATCGAAAAATATTAGAGCAATGTTTGATAATGTTACGATGCAGTATGATTTGATTCTGTTACACGGTTTCATACAAAACAGTCGTGATTACATTGCATTACAGACATATGAGTTAATTATATGGTTGGATGCATATATGCAGGAAAATTGTGGAGAATGCAATATTTCAAGAGGTCCTCTAAAAGCATATTTTTATTGGGTCACAAGAGAGCAAAGCTCCTTTGCTTGGTTTAGGGATAGTTTTAGGGAAATTTCAAAAACAAATCAAAAACAGGTAACATTATGAGATATTTTATTTTTAAATGTCTCTTATTTTTTTTTTTTGGTCCAACTCTAATTTGGTAATTTTTCCTTTTAGCCTATCATACAAATGCACAATTTTTTAACTAGTGTATATCAAGAAGGAGATGCAAGATCTGCTTTAATAAGTGCTATACAAGCTTTGAATCAAGCCAAAAATGGCTTTGATTTAATATCTTGGACTCAGGTAATTAAGTGAATGATTATTGAATCTCACCTTATATAAAAGCAATTAAATTATGCTAAGTCCATTTTAAATTTTCTTTAATTATTGTTTAATATGAAATTCACATTTTTTTTTCCAATATTTTCAATAGTTACAAGCTTGTTTTTTAAACTTTAGGATGCATAAATACAATTTCAATTTTTTTCTGTTTACATTTTAAAGAAATTTCTTTGAAATAAAAGTTTAACTCTAGCCTACGAAATTTCAGGTAAAAACGCAATTTGGTCGTCCAAATTGGTTCAACATCTTCTCGAAAATGGCTATAAGACATAGAGGAGAACGTATTGGTAACTTAATTTCTCGTTTTATTACGTACCTAAATCCGTTTTCTTATATAGGCAAATATAACTTTTTCATAAATAAAAATACGTGATTAATTATAGATTATGGAGAAATTTTTTTTTAGAAGTAAAATTTGAAAAACTGTTTAATGTAGGAGTGTTCTACTGTGGTCCGTTAACATTAGCAAGGGAGTTGGAGAGATTGTGCACCAAATTTTCCACCAAAACGACAACTAGATTTGTATTTCACAAGGAGAACTATTAGATCCACTTGTATAATTGAGATTCACATACTAATTTTCGGTTTTTTTTTATATAATAATTTATTTATAGTATATTCTTTTTTATAGTAAATAGAAATTAATGTATTTTTTATTATTTGTTACGAAATTTTCACCTTATTTTTTTTTCGAAATACTCCTCTCATTTAGTTTGAATGGTAAATAATTCTCTTTTTTTAGAATGCTTAATTAGAATCTATTATTTTGATTTTTTAAAGAATGAAATAATAATATATAAATGCATAACAAAATAAAATCAGCAAAATAACCAATAATAAAATATAAATTTTTTATATAACAATGATAATTATATAAATATGACTCGAATAAACTAAACTTAAAAACATAATTAGAAAAATAGTATTTTTTTTATACAATGAATAAATTATAAAATAAATATAATTTCTCGTATTCTCTCATATTTTTTTATAGTGAAAGGTGCTAATTTTTTAAATTATAAAACATATTGTATTAATTTTATAAATATCAGACATATGTACAATTTACTTAAAATTATATTATAAATTGTGTTATTTATTAAAAAATCAATATTATATTTTATTTATATTTTTCCAATAAAAATATTCTAGTGCCTTATTATTGGATTATTTTAAAAATTTAAAATTAATAAATTTGAGTTTTTATTTCAAATTTAAATCTTATTTTTTTATTTTAAAAATAGAAAAAATAAAATGAAGTTACTAGTCGGTGAAGGTGCCATGGCATCTTTAGCACATATTATATTGTGATACGTGTTCTAGCACAATGTCAATTTCTTTTTTCCCAATCCAAAGGTCTAAAAAAGAGAAGAATCCCGGAAAATTTTCTCTCTAAATTTTATGAAAATAACAAAAATGTTGTCGCATTTTTTAAAATGAACTATTTTATCCTCAAAGTTCCTTCAATTTTCAATAAATTTCCGTTAAATATCTTATAGTTTAACTACTTTAACATTGGTAGGACAAAATGAAAAACAAGAAATACAAAAATAATAAATTTTATAATTTATTTTATTTTTATTAATTTTATAATTTATTTTATTATTTTAAATTGCCCTTTATTATTTTACTATTTTATTTTCTTTTAATTTTTATTTTTATATTTTGTAAAATAGTAAAATAAAATAATTTATAAAATTTATTATTTTTGTATTTTTTTCATTTTTATTTTTTTTAATATGTAAAAACAATAAAATAATGAAGTTAAGTTGAAAATAGTGAGATTGTGATATAATTTATGGAAAATTTGTTTAAAATTGTAGGGAAGAAAATAAATATTTTTGAAAATTTTCAAAGTATCTAGTAGAAGTAAAATAGAGGATAAAATTCAAATAATATAGAGAGGTTTTTATTAATTTTTATAAAATTCAGGGGGCAAATGTAAATTTACCAAAAATCCCTAATATAAATCGACATATCATCACAAATACCAAAACCTATATATCTGAAGAAAACGAAAGCTCATTTCACAGCTACAATGGATGTAAAGATAAGTAAGTTCTTCGATTCCGTCGGTTCTTTCTTCTCCGGCGGCGATCAGATCCCCTGGTGCGACCACGACATCATTTTAGTAAGTATTCTTATTCTTGTATTTCTGTATTTCAATTTCAAAACTGATAATTGCAGAATCGATCTCTTTTCGTTTTAAAATCAATCGATTTGGTGTGCCTTTCTCAGGGCTGCGAGAGAGAGGTTGCGGAAGCTGCTAAAGGTGATTCAGATGACCTTAAGAATGACTCCATTATGCGATTATCATGGGCTCTTGTTCACTCTAGACGACCAGAAGATGTGCAGCGTGGAATAGCTATGCTTGAAGGTAAAACTAACTTAAATAGAAGGTGAAAAGAAGTGTTATCATGCGTTGCTTTGTCCTAATTTTAGAGAAATATCAAATAGAAGTTTAAGAGTTCTGCAGTGTTATTTTTAAATTGTTTATGTTGGTTATGAAGTGATAATTGTTAGGGTGTTCTAATTTTATTTTTAAATTCTGCGTTTTTCTTCTTTTAGGATTATTCTCGAGTGAGTGCAACATCAAAATCTTGCTTCCAAATTTAATAAAATCATGTTATTCCTTTCTCTTACATTGCACTTTGTTAATTTCTGCTTATTTGTGTAAGTTCTTCTTGGCATGCTAGTGAATTGCAGTGTAGTAGATGGAAAAAACTCTTAAGTCCCTTTTTACTAGTTTGCCTCTGTCTAGGTTCACAAATGCCACCTTGATCCTAGAGATAAGTAACTTATTAGCCATAGTTCATTGGTAGTAGATGAGAAATATTAAGAAAGCTTCCCTCAGCTCTAGCTTTTTTGTTGTATTCATTTATTATTTGTATTTTTCTCTTATATCACATGTATATGCTGGTTTCAATGTTATCTCTGTCTTCTGTCATTGTTTTGAGCTTTTCCTCTTGGTTTAGCTTTCATGCATTTGCTTTCCCAATTAAAGGCTGTTTACATTAAATCACATGACATGCATCCTTACATAGATATGGAAATTTGTAAAGATGCAAAAAGTAAGCAAAGCTAGCTCTGCATTTTCCTCCCAATGTCTACCACCAGTTTGCCGTCGCTAGCCACTATAATACAATGCCTCTACTATCTATCATCAACTGCCACTCTTCAACACCATAGCAACCACACCTTGGTAAAGCACTGTTATAGGTTAGAAATTATCTAATCTAATCACAAGGGGATACATGTTCATAGTTATATATGAAAAAACTATCAGCTATATTACTCGTTATTTCTAATGCTCTCATCGCCTGATCATCTAAACTTCTCTCTACCTTAACTACATCTATGTTGTAAACTAGTATGCCCCATGGCTCTTTTGCCCTCTCTTTCTCCTTCCTGGACGGGTACATGTTGATTGGTTGTAAACTGTGTGCATAATTCAGAGTTATTGTCCTTGTCTTCAGAAATGTTGCAAAATTAACTGAGATTATGCCATTGTAGACGTAATAGTTTGAATTTCTCTACTTTTTGAGGGTGATCCAGTCAGTGTCACTGATCTTATTCAACTTCGACCCATCAAATCATCAATTATGCTGATTGACTGATTTAATAGTGCTGTTGCAGGAAATTTGTCTCTCAAATTCTTCACAATGTTCTTTATGTAATGGATTTGTAAATTTACAACCATAGACTTGTGAAAAATGGGACGATGAGATGGACAATAATCATTGTCATTATGGTTTTAGGCCGTTGGTTGAAGGTAACTAGAACATGAAGTTAATTACGATCTGTGGTGGATCTATTTTAATTAAGAGTTTACATGTTGTGTTGTGCATGAGAACACCCATGTGACAAATTATTAGCCATTTGACCAGAATTTGTTTTTTATTAGTTTGATGTCCTTTATGCCTTGGTTTTATCCTTGAAATGAAAATGCTCTCTCGAGCCAAATACTTGACCTTCTGCACCAAATACTTGACCATTTGCAGCATCATTATCAAATACTGGTTCCCCTTTACAACAGCGGGAAAAGATTTATCTTCTGGCGGTTGGATGTTACAGAAGTGGTGACTATTCAAGGAGCCGACAGCTTGTGGAGCAATGCTTGGAGGTATTTCTAGTTTTCACTTCTTATCTCATGTTTTGAACTGCAACTAAATTATTGAAATGAAATTTGTTGGATTTAGTTCCAACACTAGCTTGACACTGATTCATGACATACAGTTGACTGCAACTATTACATATTGGGGTGTGTGATAAAATCATTCTGTTGCATCTCCATGTTGCTGGTTTCTAGATGTTCTTATTTCTTATTTGGTATGAGTGGAATGTGTCAAGATGTTTGGGTTCCTTGTTTTGATATTCAGATGTTTCTGCTCCCTGCTTATCTTCTTTTCTTCTTTCTTTGTAATGAATTTCCCCTATTAAGCTGTATCTTCCAACTTGTGTTTGATTGGACAATGACTTTTTTTATCATATTGAGAATACCATGTTACTTGGACTTGGGTACAAGCGTCAAGCATGGGTACATGTCTAGGATCAGTTACCGACTGTTGATGTACTCTAATAGTAATTTAAATTAATATAAACTGCTACATTAGCCTATTAGAATATATTACTGTAAGAGATTTAAAGTCAGAAGACTCTTAGAGATAAGTGCCTATTTATTCTCTTCTTAGTGGAATTTGAAAGCAGTGGCAATTAATTCCCTTCTGCATGAATTTTTAGAACGGTGTCCGATTCTAAAATAGAGTGTCCAATATGTATTCCATGTTGTACTCTATTTCGTGTCTTATCAACACAGTACGGCACCGAATCTACCAAGTCACACTTCTAAAATAGAGTGTCCGATGCATATTCCATGTTGTACTCCTGTGTCGTATCAACACAGTACAACACCAAATCTGCTAAGTCCGAGTAACGGAGTGAGAATATTACTATCCTCAAATATTTCCTTCATTATTCTGTTTGTAGTATTTCTGCTGTCTAATGGTGGAATTATTGTCCTATTTCTGTGTGCTTATGCATATGCATGTTGTCAACTACATGAAGTGATTTAATATTTATTTATTTGATTATTTATTCATATTTTTGTAGAGTGCACCTGACTGGAGGCAGGCACTGGTCCTGAAGAAGACACTTGAAGATAAAATTGCTAAAGGTTTTGCTTTTCTTGTTCTTGTCATTGCATTTATCTAAATATGTTATTAACTCAGAAGAACACACGGGTTGAGCTTATTTTCGTTGTCTTTATATGAATGCAGATGGTCTTATCGGAATGGGCATCACTGCTGGTGCCGTGGGACTCGTAGCTGCTGGGCTTGCTGCTGCGCTGTCTCGCAAGAAATAAACCATAGAAATTACCTTTCATCTGTAAATTGAGCTGTGAATGTTGGATGTCGTTATGATCTTCTTTCTCTTAAGACATGATGGAATTTTTGAACTAATTGATATGGAAAACTGTAGAATTTCTTGGTTTAAATTCTATGCATTGGACCTATTATGTTTTTCTATTAGGCTTCCCTGTTTTTTAGATTGAGCTTTGGAATATTGATATGAAGTTATGAACATCCTTGATCGGCTGCGCCATTATGGAAATCAATCCGAATGGCCAACTCGCCTGGTGATTGATATAGTGTCTCAGAGCAGGGAAGTAATCATCTGCAAATGCAGAAATTTGAATGTTCAAAAGCAGGGAAGAAACCAGTCAAACTCCAATTCAGAAAGTACTTGAAAGTTTAAACCTGCATACGAAAAGTTGAAAACAATAAAAAAAACAACAATGAATTCAACATTAACGCTAGTTTTAGAGTTTCTTACACATTATTTCCAATTTCCATACCTTGAAGATTCGATCATACTTTGAAGCAATCTATTTGGACATATTACTTGCATAACAGCAAAGCAACTGTGTTGATACCATAAGCCTTCACCTCTTCTGCATTTGGCATTAACGATGCACTAAATCCTGGAAAATGGTTCAGAAAAAGTACACCATATTGAATTCTGAATATGCCTCATAAAATTTGCACCTGCAATGCAAATCGAAGCTCATAGCTGTAATGAATAAGACATGAAGAAATTTTGCACCCAAAGCTTTTCTTAGAACAATCCCAAAGATAATAACAGTATACCACATTCAACTAATTTGCAACAATTCTTAGACAATCTAAATCAGTAACCAAAATTCATTCTCTGTTTCATCTTAAAATTTTCATAAAGAAACCCAAAAGGATGTCTCTCACTTGTCACATATTTGGAACTATAAATGCATGATAAAAAGCCAAACAATTCGTGCGAGTTCCACAACAATCGAATCTAAAGAAGAAAGCATACCTTGCTTTAGTTTATACAACTATTGTGTAAAGGATGTCTCTCTCTAGTCACATATTTACAATCAAAATAAGTCTAGTACATCAATTTCAATGTTCAGAAGCTTCGTTCACAATATGCATAAATGAAATTTGAAATTCATTAGAATTATCATATTTCAGTAACATGGGATGCAATAAGACAAACCTTACAAAACACTTAGATGCTAAATTTACAAATGTCATCTCAATTCTCAAATACTCTGTTCACAAATTTCACCATACTAGTATTTTTTAAAGTTTGCAACAAACAAACAATACTAAGTAATGACTAAACTTATAAATTTCATCTCAACTACTCAATTTTTAGAATCAATTGAAATACTATAAAAAAATTAGACAATTTCAGATTGACCGACTGCACTAATTACTTGCTTAGTAGCTCAAGGCCTCAAGTGTGAATGAATAAAAAATGAGCTCCTAACTTTCTGTGGTTGCACTGATGTTAGACAGAAGACTTGCAGAATCGAAGAAGAACAAGAATGTTGAGCAAAGAAGAGAACTTGAATACCTGAAGAAGAGGAAGAAGAATAAGAAGAAAGGAGCAGTAGCTGTGTAGGTCAAGATTAGCAATGCCAAAAAAGAAAATCCCTAATTCTGCCATTCTATATCTGTATATGGCAAAACAAAAGCAATATGATGTGTTTTGCATCATGGACTTGTTAGAACCTTAAGGCAACAAGAAAAACGGATTTGATTATGGCAGTTGAATAAAATCGTTATGTTTATAACAATTTTACTGATTTCATCAACTCATTTTACTTACATTTCATGTAAAAACAATTTGGCAAGTGATTTGACTCATTGTAGGCATCTGAGGTCGTATTATGATTAAAATCAGGATTTTAACTATATTGTATGTGACAACAGCTCAAAGACCAATAGAAATTCTGAAGACTAAATGGAATACTCATAATAAGTTAAAAGGCCAATTAGAATTTTCAGCCTTATAAATCAATAATTATTTTCTTCAACTTTTATTCAGGTAAACGTAGCAACTAATTTTAAAGTAACAATTAATTTCCAAGTCAGCATACAATTAATGTGTGAGCATATTAGTTTTTTCTTAAACAGGCCTGTTACTATCTAAATAGCATATAAATAACTGATGTTCATCAGGAAATTTTCTAAATAGCATAATCATATACGAGCTAAGGTAAAAACATTCTAGGCAGTTGCTAAGAAAAATAAAAATCCCCTAAAATAATTATGTCTTATTCTTTTACCCATGCTAGGAACAATACTATATAGGCTACTCATGCCAAGTTTTTGTTCAAACCAAAATATGGAAAACACTATTTTCTAATTTGAAGTTGAAAGAAATGTTAGCTGGTTTTTTCTCCCAAAAAATATTTTGAATGTAAAGACCAAGGAATTGAGATACCAGGAGCATTGACATGCCCTCATCGAGTTGTTCTGAAAATATAATTTTCAAAAATTAAGTTACAACAATTTATAGATTACATGAGCACCTAATAAAGAGTACCTGTAACCAGCTCCAATGATTCCAAAAAAAAAAGTACCTTCAGATTTGTCCAATCTGCTAAAGCAATTCAGAGTCAAAACACAGCTAGAAATCAAAGATAAAAAAACACAAAAGGGGATTCTCCTCCTTAAGCTTTAAGATATTTATTGCAGTATCTGAAGGTGAAAAAAGACAACTGAGATTCACCTACATAAGCTTGCAGATAGACACTAAGTGCATCCAGCTGTCTGCTACTGGTGAGATACTAGGAGTACGAAAATGTGAGGCATATCAATCTAGGTGATCTCATAAAATCCATCTAATTGCCATAGATGCTTACTGCAATGAAGCTGATGTTCCTATATTTAACTGTAGATTAGGCTTCCATACAATATGTCATGATATTACAACTTGCTCCTTCGTTTCTCCCTGAGTATAAATTTGAAAGGAGTTGAAGGATTGAATTGGTTGAGCTGCTCAGCAATCCATTTCCCCAATCTTGAGCATCCATGCTCTTTACATGCATCAAAAACTCTTGTCAGCATGGGAATAGTTGGTTCGAATGGCATTCCCTTAACAAAATCCTCTAGTTCATTCATACACCGATACCGGCAGAAGAGTTCGATCATACATTCATAGTGCATTAACCGAGGTATAATACAATATTCATTGACCATTGAATCAAAATACTGTCTAGCTAACTCAACGTGACCCTCGTACATACAAGCAAGCAACAGAGCATGAATGGTAGTATGGTCTGGCTTCACGCCTTCAGTCTGCATGAATCTAAACAATTTAAGTACCTCTTTGTCCCTTCCATTATGAATACATCCCAGTATTATGGAGTTCCAAAGAACCAAATCCCGTGAAGTTGCCCCTCTGAAGGCTCTAAGAGCATAAACAATATTTCGACATTTGGAATACATGTCCACTAGAGCTCCTCTGATCACAATATCGATATTGTAACCATTTCTGATCATGAACGCGTGTATTTGTTTCCCTTGATTAAGACCAAAAGAATTTGCACAAGCAGTCAGTAGAATTGCAAAGGTAGAGACACTAGGTTTTGTCTCCCATGACATTTCCATGAAAATCATTATAGCTTTTTCACTCTGGTGATGTTGGACATAGCTAGTCAACAAAGCATTCCAAGAAATGATATCCCGTAATTGACTCATTTGCGAAAACCAAACCCTAGCACTTTTCAAGTTCCCACATTTTCCATACATGTCTAGAAGGGCATTGCCAACAAGGAGGTTAGAACTGAAATCATGTCTATAAACGAGTCCATGAACCTGTTTTCCTATTTCAACATCCGAAAGGCCAGCACACACATTCAACAGTAACTGCAAGGTAAATTGGTCAATGTCTTGAGTTGCACTGCGCATCAAGCGAAAAAAATCCAGGGCCTCCTCCCATTTTTTCGAAAAAGAGTAACCTGCAAACATAGCATTCCATGAGACCAAGCTCCGTTCAGGCATCTCATCAAAAAGTTCTCTAGCCTCTCTCGTTCTACCACTCATTGCATATGCTGACACTATTGATGTCCAGAATCTCAAATCTCTTGAACCAGATTGTTCAAAAACCAAGCGAGCACTCTCTATTGCCCCACACTTAGCATACATATTACTTAAAGAACATGAAACTGCCTCATCTTCCACAAAGTTGATCTTAATTGCAACTCCGTGAATCTGCATCCCCTCCTCAATTGCACGCATAGCAGAACAAGCACTAAGAGCACTGGAAAAGGTAAAACTTAATGGCCTAACGTCTGTTTCAAACATCTTAAAGAACATTGCCACGGCCTCTCTTTCATTGCCTGCTTCAACATACCTCCTAACAATAATATTCCAAGTAACATTATTAGAATTCTCAATCTCATCAAACACCATCCTTGCTTCACTCATAGCCCCGCACTTCCCGTACACGTTAACAAGTGCGTTTCCCAGTATCACATTCCTATGAAACCCATATTTCATTATAAGCCCATGAATTTTCCTTGAAAAAGAAAGTGCCAAAATATCACTACAAGACCCCAAAACACAGGCAAACGTAACCTCATTACTCCAAACTCCTTCCCTTCTCATATCATTAAAAATGTCCAAAGCTTTTTCTGGGTGCCCACATTGTAAGCAAGCTTTGATAACAGCATTCCAAGACCCGCCATCTCTTTCGGGCATTTCATCAAACAGTTCTCCAGCATCAGCCAAACAACCACATTGTCCATAAGTCTCAATGGCACGATTCAAAAGGAAAATCGGTGGCCTTGGATTAAAAGTTACCAAATGGGATTCAACTTTTCGAGCCTCAACAATTGCAAGATTTGAAGAACAAAGCTTAAAGAGATCAGCATACAGAGAATAAGAGACAGGGAAAGGAGATGAAAAGAGAATCGAAACAGCTTTGTCGAGTCGATTGGCGTTAAGATGATCGAGGATGATGGTTGTTAAGGCATGGGCGGTTTTGGGTAAGGCATGGGTGGTTTTGGGTTCGGCTATGGACTTGATGCTTTTGTCTAGGACAAGACGCTTCAGTATAGAAGCAGTGTTCATAATCTGTATATTTATATAGAATAGAAGTGAATAAAATTGTAGTGCTTAGGAACAATGCAATTTAACGTTTGAACAATTTTTAACATCATCTTCTAACAAAATGCTATCTAATAAAGCTTCAAACTCAGTTGGTATTGAATCAATTTTTTAGCAAATAAAACTATTCAAATTATAATCAAACTAAGAACCTTAAGTATATAAAATTATTTTCTTATAAATTCTCATATTTAGGACCTTTTTGGTAAAAATAAAATATTTAAGGACTTTTTCGCAATATTCTAGTGCCTGTTTGGGAAACAGAAAAAATGGGGGGTTGTTTAGAAATTTTCCAGAATTCATCTTCTTTCTAATGATGACCTAGCCGTCAGTCCTCAAGCCTCCATAACCAACCAGCTAAGCTCCTGCCGCCGTCAGTATCGAAGCCCCGGTGTTCGCTCAACCATTGCGCTTCGACGGCAAGCTCCTGGTCGAGGAGAAAAACAAACCACCAGCAAGCTCCTAGAGAGTTCTCGTTCGTCGATGAAACTTCTCAGTACCTGGTATTGTGATTGACGGCCATCGACTCTCCTGGATAGACTTATCGGTGGTGGAATCATGAGGAGCGGCGAGGGAGAGCTATGAGGAACGGAAAGATATTTTTTCTGTTTGGGTGAGAACACAATTAGAAAGCATGTGTTTTAGTTGTAGGGACAATTTTGGTATATTAAAATTTTTTGTGTGTAAATTATGTAATTTTGCCCTATGTTTTTTATTCGTTTTGAAGTTTGATTAAATGATTAAATTTTTTTATTTATTTATCTTCATTACTTTAGACATTTATGCATTGGACCATCTGAAAATAAACCTTATTTAATTTATATTTGAAAATAAAATTCCTTAGTACACTAGAAAATAGAAAACCCACTCAACAAAAATTGCAAAAAAAATAAAATTAAAAGACCTAATTCTTTCTCTCTCTTTTCTTTTAGGGAAAGAACAACTAATATTATTATTTCTGCAAATTGTGAACTTGGCCTTTATTTATCAGTTCCCATAGTGCAGCTTTAGCTTCCTCTAATGTTTCGACGGCTTGTCCCACTTCAAATGATAACCTCTGTACGTTGAACTATAAACAGTGGAACAAGAAACCATATAACCACCAACTCTGAAATCTTTAATAACAAAGATGGAACTGAAAAAGGTATTTTACCTGAGCACCTTGACGGACCCGAATATCGATTCCTCTGCTGTCTATTGATATAAGAGCAGCATCATCTACTTCAGCTTCAGTGGATAAGAGCTCTTTAAGGGGCTTTGAGAATATTGCATTTAGTTCCTGTAATCAGTTAACATATTGACCGAAGTTGAATGTTATTACTGTAACTAAACATTAAGAAAATTCTAATCTTCTTTCAAAAAAAAAAAAAATTAGTGTTTTGATAAGAACTGAAAACGCTTTTGAAGCTCACCTTGAGATTTTGCTCGCCTCCGTCTACTGCAATTTTATCAGGCTGAAGGTCCTCGTACTCCTTTACATCAACCCAAGCAACAGTGCCAAAGCCTCCAATAAAATATATGTCGCTGAAAAGCAATTCGATAGAGTTATATTATGTATGAGAGACTTCAACATTTAATGTAGTTTAACAACAGAATAATGCAGACTAAAGCAATGTGGGCGCACCCAAGCAAGCTGTTGACAAAGCATGTTGGTTAACGCACAACAACGTAAATATAAGAAAAAGTTTAAAACCGTTTTCTCAAATTTGAGAAAGTCTCCATCTTCTAGATCTTCAAAAGATCCTACATTCAAAATCACTATTAAAAGCTAATATGCTGCTTATATTTTGACACCATTTCGCCCTTTTCCACAATGTACTTCGACCAATTGATGAACAAATGGCATATAATAAAATTACAAAAGAAAACAATAAGGGGTTATTCAGAAAGGACAAAGCTGAAAGTGAGGTGATAAGAATTTGTTATCCTACAAATCCAAGTAACAAATGGAGATCGATACAATCAAAGCA
Source organism: Croton setiger (assembly GCA_948099555.1). NCBI lineage: Eukaryota > Viridiplantae > Streptophyta > Magnoliopsida > Malpighiales > Euphorbiaceae > Croton > Croton setiger. Next base: position 22,766 of record CANUEY010586205.1, read on the forward strand.
ACATGCACAGGAACAAACCTTATGTTCTGCATCCTGAAGTAGTAGAAATTCCCCCATTGTTGCGAAGGCCCTTGTTGATGTTTTGCAATGTACTGCTTATGAGCCCATTCCTAATACCAAAATAACCAGATATAAACATCCTTTAAAGCAGTACCAATAATTAACAAAAATATGTAAATCATATGTAAAGAAAATAAGGCGTAAACACGATGAGTGGCAAAATTTTACAGCGTCCCAACAATAACCGTTGGCATATTAAAGTACAAGGGCAAACACAAAAGAAGCAGGAAGCCAAATTTAAGCTCAAAAGAAGAAACATTTCAACAACACTTTCAGACCTATACAACAAATTTAAATTGACATATGTATTATGAGATGCACAAACATAACTAAATCAAATGAAGCAAGTAAGCTAGCTACCTGCAGATTTTCTGGAAGTGGAAAGACATCGCCAAAGATTGTTACCCTAGCATTTGACAAGCCACTCCATCCAGGTATCTATAAAGTCTATTTGTCAATAAAATTATAAATGAAGAATGACAAACTCTAACATTCATAGAGTAAAACAATTAAGTAACCAACCTGCACAACAAGTGTACATCTAGGATCAGCTAACAAATTCCTTGTGTGGATGGCCAAAGGAGAAAATGAAAATATTGGATCTGCAGGTTCAAACATTAAATAAATAAGTCAACCATGTATTGTCAATATCCATATATGCCAATGGAGAAAACGAATTACTGAATCTGCAAGTTGGAAATTAAATAAAAGAGCCAATCATGTCATGAACAAATAAATAAACTGTCCAAGGCATTGTTAACATTTATGAAAATTATGGCAATGCAACCTGAATACAATAAAGCCATATTAATAAGGTTGTTACACATATGTCAACTAGGATCCAAGGGTGTTCAAAATCAGATTCTGATTTGACACTATTACATCCTCTTTTTGTTGAAAAAATTGAGGAATTTTATGTTAAAAGGTTGAGATTGTCTTCTTTGGGTTTTGCATGTCCTTTCATGAAAAGCACTACTGTCAAGTTGTCAACAGATTTAGCTAAACAAGATGAATGATATGAAATTTACAAATAATAAAGACCTAGATGGTAAAGTTCTTATAATCAATAGAAATTCATGAGCATGAGAACTTAGAAATCCCATTATGTTGCATAGTTTGGAATCAGAATTGCTCAGAAGGTAAAGGAAAAAGTACATAGATTAAAAAAAGTAAATAAAATTTGGAAACTTACGGCCCATCGGATCTGGAGCAAAGTCAACCAAGGAACCAAATGGATATCCTTCTCTTCGGTGATGCATTCTAGACATCACGGTGCAAAGATGAGCAAATCTGGCCTGAATTACAAAGCAAGATGGATTTAGAACTATTATATCAATTAGAACTAGACTAGTTAAACATATTGTCAAAGATGATTACACATGAGACAAAAGCAAAGCCTTCACCTGCTCCATTAAATTGCGTACGGCCAAGGCTGGGCGAGGCAATCCATGAGCTGACGTTGCACTTTGTACTCCACCAGAAATTGGAGTCCTAAAAAGCCCAGCTCTGGTTCCCCCACTTCCTTGTGGAACTGCAGAAGGTGTCTCATTCTTCACTATTTTCTCTGCATCTTTTTCCTTATTATTATCCTACATGGTATGAGGAAGTAATTAAAACCAGCCAGGAATAGCCATTGGACATATTCAATTGATAGTCAATATCAATATCATTGAAAAAAAATAATTCCAAATATCATAGAAAGCAAGTAAAGAATTAACATAGGGCATAGCTATACTGACAGTTTATTGTTACTTTTCAGCACCTGAATTTCAGGGACATGGGAATAATTTAGCATTCAATTGTTTAATAGAGGTAATTCAAATAATCATATACTGCACTAAGGAATTATTTGATACGTAAAAGTCATAAAATCAATCAAAAATCCAAACTTTCATGCTTTGTATGAAATAAAAAGCTGTTGAAATTCCTTAAAATTTAATTCTAAGATCTGGTTGTGCTTCTTGAACCATAAACCACACCAAAATTCATACAAATTACAAAAGAATTTCAAACTTAACATTGTTACAAGCTATCAAAACCTAATCAAAATAACAACTATAATAAACAGACTAAATGCTGATTTTTTGAACGAGTAGAAAATAAAAATAAACAAATAAATAATAACCTGAGGGAAAAAGAGAGAATCATCTTGAGAAACAAAGCTAAACCCATTGTCCAAAGGCTTATGATCTTCTCCTTCCTCACCAGATAACTCATGTGCAAAAGATTGAGCCCGAAGAACAGGAAAACGAGCAGTTCCAGAAAATTTGAGAGACCCAATTCGCTTATTTGGTATATTGATTATATCAGGAGAACAAGTAGCATAGGAAGAAGAAGAAGGCGGGTTGAGAAGAGGGGATGTTTCTGGAAATCTAGAAACCAACGTTGAACTGGAAAAAGAATCCATCTTTATTGAGAGGAGAGGTAGATATGAATATGAATAATAATAATATTAAGAAGATTTATATGAGAGAACAAAAAAAGGGTTTTTAGGAGGGTTTGATACACAGAGACCAAAGTCCGTGAGAGGCTATGTAATAAAGCAAGCACAAATATTTATTTATATAGTGTTTTTATTTTCATATTTCCTTTTTTTATTTGGAAAAAACAACTTAAATATATATATTATTTTTTTAAATTGTGACCATCCATAACAGAATCTCCAATATAAGCGTTAAAAAAAATTGATAAATTAGAATTTGGAAATTCAAGAAAATATTATTCGGTAATTTGGTTTCCAAAATTATTTGTCTTAATTGATTGATGATATTTGAAACATTATTCTTATAATATTTTATTTTAGTGTTGTGATAAAATAATATGATCTAACATTTTAAAAATAATACATATTTTAAATACAGTAATTCGGTTACCAATTTATAATTACTAATCGGTAATTTAATATTCGGTAAAATTAATTCAATAATTTGTAAAAATTTTGATAATCGGTAAATGAAAATTTAATAATTTAATTCGGCAATCGACCCTATCAATACTAATTCCTTAAAATGATTTCTCTTTTGTTAGAATTATATTTAATTTTTTTCTAAAAAAATTATATTCATTTTATACACTAAAATATTTATAATTAAAATTAAATTATTAAAAATATTAAATTACCTTATTTCATTTAAAAAATTGATTTATTTGAAGTGTAACTTAAAACAAATAAATTAAAATAAATTAATGTATAATTGATTTTACAAATTGCTAATAAATAAATATGTTAATAAATTGCCTTTCAAAAAAAAGATGTTAATAAATTAACTTTTTTTATTATATATATATAATAAAAATGTTAATAATTTCTAATACTTTATTATGTTTTTTAGAATATGGACATAATTTCAAAACAATGATTTCAGCACATTACTGTGCTACGGCTAACCTAACTTGGAAGTATTATATCAAAATAAATATTATTTTGCTATTTTCCCATAAATGTTCCGTTGGATTCAATATTAGAATTAAAAATTTTGTAAAAATAAATAATTAAAATAATAAAAATTGTAGAATAGATAAGTTTATTACTGCTAATATAATAAATAATTACATTCCTTTTTCAAATTGAATTACCATTTATAAATTAATTAATTTAATATTATTTAGAAAAACATATTTAACCTCAAGAAACAAAATTTTATAGGTTTGTTTTGGAAAATTTTCATGTTTCCTGATTAGTGCTTTTATATATATTGTAAATAGAGAATATTATGATACGCATTAACATTGTTCTTGAATTTGAAATTTTAGCTTGCTGATGATATAAATTTTATTTTTTTTCCCTTAGATATACAATCATAAATTTAATTAATTATGGATATATTTAATAAAATTAACAATTCGAATTAAATACTACTATTTCCTTCTCTAAATAAGTCTATTATTCTAAGATTTCAATAAAATTAATAGATACTAAATATTTGTTTACAAGTAGTACATTATTAAACTAGTGTGAGTTGATATTCTCTCTTGACTTAATCATTATTATCAGTCTAATGATTTTTTTTTTCTTAATTTAAGGAATGAAGAGTTTCTTCGTTTAAAAAATTATTTAAATTTAATAATTATTTATTTTGAATCAAGGATAATGTTAAATAATTTTTAAACATAGACAATTTATGGTCTATTTAATTTAATTGTTTATAACAATTAATAGCTGGTAATGGATAGATGATAACTGATTCAGATTGTGTTAATAAAAAATACAATAGGGTTGCTTTTGGAACATGAAATTACAAATAACATATAATTATCTATTAAATATTAATTTTTATTTTATTTTCACAATGCTAGCTAAAAGTTTGGTGTGTGACTTAGTCCTCTAAAGTGACGTTTGAAGTTCCCGGGAGTTGTGCCAGTGGAGTTCCGAAATCCTCGCGTCCAATAATATTTAACAGGCCTCAAGTAAATTAGAGCCCAAGGATCTCTAAAATAACAGTAGTGTACAAGGATTTTAAGTATCAAGGTCATCCGCCCTGAGCCGAAGGCTATCGGGGTCCACTTGCGCGTAGCTGACCCTCCGCTTCTGTCTCATGGCAGGGAGTGGCCCTCCCCTAGGAAAGGACCCGAGGAAGGTTGACTCCCAGGTGTGACTTACATTAGCTATAAACTAAAATGAAAAAAAACTGAATAGAAGTTTATTGAAATTGCAGCTATTAAAGGTTTCTAACCGCTATCAATTGCATAAAACAATTAAATCAAACACCATTTTAAAAATAAAATTTAATAGAGAGAATTTTTTTTCAATTCAAAATTGTTGTGATTATATAAAACATTTATGTTATCAACATTCCTATAAAATATTTGGAAAGTTATAGATTTCTTAGTTGTATGGTCTTATTGGCATAAATTATTCCTAACGAGAATCTAAATGCTACACCCACCTCGACCCACTGAGGATGTTTATGTCTTTTATAATTGGTATTACTGTCTCTATTTTGTAATTAATTTTTATTTTATCTTGATATATTAAGCAATTTGATTGTCATTTATATGTTTGATACATTGCTGTAAATTGATATATTTAGAAGTTGATAAATTGCTATATATCTTCTGATTACATGCAAATAAATCAGAGATTTGAAAAAGAGGAAAAACATTTCATTCAAAATTGTACCAATTTTGATAGAATTCAACTCAATTACGTAGACTTGAATTCAGTGAACTGAAATCAACATTCCATTATCCACCAAATTCAAAGCTGGAAGCCTTCTAGAAACTAAAGTGTGGGAATTTATCCAAGAAAAGGACCAACAGAATCTATTCTATTGCACAACAGCTATGCCAGAAAGAAAAAGAAAAAAAAAGAGAAGTTTCAAGTATTTCAAGAACACGCCAGAAAATATATATATACTAAGATCATTCTTTGTATTCTATTCTTCAAAAAGATTAATCAAACATTTGCTGCACAACAGAGAAAATCCAGAAACAGTTTGTAATTAGAGCTTACAGGCACAAATGCAGAATAATTAATCTGAAGTGGCAAGAGCTGTCTGTAATACATCTTCAAGATACTTCTCAGCAGCAGCATACTGTCTTTTTTTATCTTCTATTGCTAATGCAGCTAATGCTTTATCCTGAAGTTATAAAATAAATAAATCAATAGAAGAAACCAATATCTTTGTTTTTTCCCTTCATGTCATAAAAAGAAAGTGGACGCATGATGAACATTTTGTAGTATAAATTGTAGATTTACCGGTGGCAAATCTTGGTAACTCCTCAAAGCATCCATGATGGGCTGTGTTTTCTTCTCTAAATCTTTTCTGTGTTCAGCCATTTCAACCAGCATTCCATGGCTGATCTCTGGTGTGTAGCCCACTCGATTAAGAAGTGCCTGCTCAGAGAACATTTAGTTTCTAGCAGTGAATAAGACAATTTCCAAACTGAAATCAAAGAGATAGTATATTAAATTATCACTACATAGAGAGCCTTGATAAGTAAAAATCAAAGTACACCATTGAAACTTCATCTGGATTCTTAAAATTCCTCACTAGTTATCAATACCATAGCATCTCACTCAATGGGGATTTACAGAGATTTTTTCTTCAAATTCTCTCTCGAGTCTAAGACATACCGGTATCCCATATTTCTTCATTGAACTAATATTCATGTTTTTGCAGTCTGTAATTGTCATAATATTACAAGAAATTGCACGTGCAGCATCAAAGTGGCAATTACATAGTTAGAAAGAAAACTACCATGTATGATGACAAGACTTATTGATAGCTAACAACAGCACTATACCATATGTCATCCGAGTATTATAAGTAAATAAATAAATAGAAACCAATGACCATTTAACAGTAATGCAAATCCTTTTTTTAATATTCCCTCCACCCATCAAAAAAATTTCAACATTACTATTTGCATATAGGGTTAATTATAAATTTCGTGTCTAAACTTTTCAAGCTTTTCTGTTTGAATGCAGGGATATGGGTTTGATCACTCCTATCCTAAGGGTCAGTTTGGTGATATGTCAGAATATGTAATGGTTTTTGCTAGAACTGAATGAAAGAATGATAATTTACTCTTGAATACTAACTGTTAGATGAACTGAATTGTTCTGCTGTCTTGATTGATCATCTTAACATTCAATACGATAATAACATATTATAATAACAGTGTGCCTGGGAAGTATTTTAAGGACTGTAACCTAGCTAATCCAAGTTCTCAAGCAAAAGAATATGGGATTTAATCTTTGACAACATAACAATAAATCCAACGTAGCTAAGCAATTGAATTTAAACCTTCTGTATAACCAGTTTGCTTCAAATTCAATACTCCGATTATATGTTCTGTTGAATTGTTAGTTGTTAAAGTGTATGGACATACTGTGACTACTTTGACAGATTTTCTTATTTTGAATGTCACGTGTATCAAAATCATACTTATTCTTGATTGAACTTCCACTGGTTTCTTCAGCCAACATGAATATATGATATGAAAGTTTGGATTTGTGATAGTATAACATATAAAAATGTGATTCTTTCTGTTTCTGTTAATGACTCTACAGCAATAATAATAAATTCTAATAGTCTAAAGATATGTAAGCTCTGTTTCCATTTCCTTTCAGAATTTGAAATCGTAATATCAAAATAGACAAATAATTTCCAGATCATTTTCTTTCACGGATCTTAAATAGGAGACTGAGAAATACAGTGTTCAAAAGTTACAAAGAAGTAAGAATCGTTTAGGAATTACCATCATTTAATGGCTCACGTACAAAATCATTTAAGGGTTTCATTTAAAACATGAATGATAGTTTCAAGGTGCAGATAAAATATAACAAGAAGCACATATGACATCAAGTTATTGCCATCGAGAACAGTCAACTGCATGTTTTGATAGTTCCAATGCTAAAGAAATTTAATAAGATCAACAAATCAACATCCCAAAAGAAAAAAAAAAAGCAAGGAAAATTAGTGAATAGAAAGAACAGATTATTCGATATTCTCTATAACAGCAAGAAAATTCTCTTGTGCCAAAACTACACAAAACCAAACTCCAAGAAAACAGGAAATGCAGAACATCTAAAGTTCTGAACAAATCCAGCGCTGGTCTATATCAATAAAAGATGTTTATCAGAAGATTTAGAAATGTCATTCGCATGGAGTCCAGTGCAGACAATAGCAGATGTTTCAAGCATCAGAATGCATAAATGTCATTCACATTTGAAGAAAATGGAGTCCATTTTTACTTTGATTCTTGTTGATCAAAGGTAAAGTTCGCAAGCCTGTAATTACTTGCCAATTTTTGAGGGAAAAAAAGGTTTCTTTAGAGAATTTCTTCAAAAAATCCATGTGATTTTCACAAGTAAACAACCAGCTATCATAAAACTTTGCTGCATCAGCATATTGCTGCTGTGGCATAGGTCCCACGAGCCCTGCTGGCAAGTCTGGTGAGCCAGACCAGTCAAGCAATTAATTGGTGAAAATTTAAAAGTCCAAACACTTAATTGGCAATTTTTCAGTTATGAAACTAAAATAGAAAATCCTTAAAACGTTCAGACACCAAATTTACTATTAATCCATTTGGGATAGCCAAAGAACAAGAATAAGGACAGGCTACTGCAGTTTAACTTTATCCATTAGCATAACTAAATTATTTTTACCCTGGCAACAATATCAATTAATGAATGATGCATACCTTGTAGTTGGAATACTGTTGCAGATATTGGCGCTCCTTTGATGCCATAACTGCCAAATTTGTCTTCCAGTTTTCCATTTGAGCTTCACTAGGAGCTACATCATCCTCAAGTTGTGCAAGTGTTCTAAATAAAGCAATTTCAGAGAATATGAGAGACAAAGAGCATCCTTTCTTGAATTTGAAACACCAGTTTTCTTGAAATAGGGAGACAGTTTTGAAGATTTACTATTCGTAGATATAATATAATAGAAATTGGAATATGCCTGACATTGAGAATACATATAGTAATTTACCTTTTCAGATAGGTGAGCCTTGCTATTGCCTTACGAGTATAATCGAGAAGAATTTTAGACTCTTTCTGTGCTTTAGCTCTCTTCTCCTCCACTCCAGTCTTCCTCAAGGAAATATCCCCCATTGCTACAAGGAAACTGCACAAACTTCTCCAGTTAAATTTACAAAATCCCAAAAACAGAAACAATAGAACCATTATTCAAGAGCTAGAATCAGAATCTACCTGCTTAGTTCAGTATCTCTTATGTTCAATAAGTTAGCTACATTTGCAAGAACTTGAGCAGACCCAACTACATTCGAGGGCAAACTCTCCTGTGCTAGCCCAGCACCCTCCAATATCTCTCTAATCCTTGCAGCTATAGCCATGAAATCCACTCAATAATTATTTCACAAATCCAAAGCCATAATTTCTTTTTTCAAAAAAAAAAGGAAAAAAAAAAAAACTATGACAGCTAAATGCAAAAACAATACATTAGCAATAACTAAAAATAAAATTTGACATTTGAAAATTGAAAACAAAATAGCCAAAATCATTGAAACAAACACATCGGAAAAATAATGTCTTCATAACGAATCAAAGAGCAAGCATAACAGATCAATCATCAAATTCACGATTCATAAATAAAATGATAGTAATAATCTAACATAAGAATGTAAAATACCTATAACCAATCATTACAAAAACGGCAAAAACAGACCTTGTGCACGATACTCGGTGGCTTTCAAACGGAAATCATTAGCTAGAATGTTAGCAGCCTGAGTTTTGGCTTGAGAAACAGATGCCAAATTATACAAATGAGCAATACTTCGAGAAGTATATTCAAATTCAGGAACCTCTTTACCGGCGGCCTCAAATTGAGAAGCGAGCCAAGTCTTCACTTCTGCAATTTTAGCACCATCGCCGCTGCCGCTGCTTTTCGCTTCAGTTAATGGGGTATCGACCCCGGAAATTATGTCGCTCATTTGATTTCTCGAATTCGGCAATCGGAGTTCCAGAAATTTTATACAATGAGTAAACCTGTTGTGTTGATTTTGATGTGCAGCAGCAGCGAACTGGTAAAGCGGTTAAAAATGGACAAGCGGCAGATCGAATTGCAGAGAAAGGCGGAGGTCTAACCAGTCGTCATTTTTAGTGAAACAGAAATAAAAATTTGATTTCTGCAGTTGGAGTTTGAAAATGGAAGACGAATTCCTTCTTGGTGCAAAACGACCGTGTTAAATCACTGCTTTTACTTCTTTTTGGGTAATTATTAATTAGTCCCTGAACTTTTACATATTATATAATTTAGTACATGTGTTTTAAAACTATTGTGTAAAAAAGGGAAATATTAGTAAAAAGCAACTTTTCAATTTTGGGTGTAGTAAATAGCATATTCAATAAATAGTATATTTTTTAGCGAATTTATTATTATACCCTTTTTTTTTTATTTTAAAATTAATAAAAAAAATTAAAACTGAAAAAAAAAAGTTGCAGACTATGATTTTGTTCTCTCTCTGATTATGCCGCCGGGAAGAAGAAAGGAGAAAGGAACAGGTGGTGGTGCAGGTGGCGTTGGCGGCGGGAGACGGTCGGAGGTGAAGGAACCGATGGTGTAAAAGGAGTTGTTTTGGGCGGCGGAGATCAGTGGGAATTGCAGCCAAACATTTAGATATCGCAATATAGTTCTCTTGCGATTTCTAGATTTCTAGTCGCCAATCGTCACCAATACTGGTGGCCAGTGGTTGTGCTTGACCGGCGTGACCCTTTGGAGGTCACCTCCAGCGGTGGTGATGGCGGAAGGAGGCTGGAGAAGGTGCAAGCGATTAGGGTTCTCGCAACTGTTCAATAGGAAAGAGAGGTTGAAGATGAACATTTAATCAAAATTTTAACTTCATACCTGAAGTTTGTTGAACTTTTCATTTAAGTCTATTATCGATTAAAATATAACAAACTTAATTGTTTTAAGGCTTAAATGTAATTGTTAATAATAGTATTTTATATACTTATATATTATTTATATATTTATCAGTATATAAATTGTTAATAGTATATTTTATATATTTATACGTCATTTATATACTTATCAGTATATAAATTGAATATTATATAAATTGGATATTTATATACCTATTATTGTATTTATAAATTAATTTTTTATTACTCATCAGTAAAAAATTGATTTTACATATGTATCAATTTATAAATTTTATTTATTTCCAAATAAATAATATATAATATTGACTTTCATATAGTATATAAATTCGATATTTGCTTTAAAAATATACTATACCTTATATGTTTATATACTTTTAGTGATTTATATACTGGTCAATATATACATATACCTAACAACTAAGTATATATATATATATATTTTGGTACCCAACTTATAGCTGTTCTTTGTCTAAAAGAAAATCATTTTTTATATTTTTCGTGCAACATAGGATGGAGTCATGAAAAATTAAGATCATATTTGAAATCTATGAGTTTAGAACTTTTCGATGATATCACTTTTCAAGTATCATCGTCATCGCAATTTTTCGATGACCGACGACACCTAGAATTTCTACACGAAAAAGATAAAGAAGATAAAGATTGAATATAAATATACATAATCAATAAGATTCAATAAGAATCAATAATTTTTCATAATATTTATTGAAATTTAGCAATCTCTATCACTTTCATCTTCTCCACCGGATTGATGACCTGAAATTTTCAACGGTGATAAAACTTAACAAATCATATATCATCGGAAAGCTCTCGACTTGTAGATTCCAAATATGCTCTCAAATCGTAGATCCATACTAATAAGATGATAAATCAAAGCTTTAAATATTTTAAATCTAAAAAAAAAAACCAAAAATCATATTTGACATTTCTAAGTCTTCCAGTCGCTTATTGCCGAAGCTCTGATGCCTATAGAGGTTGCAGTCACTTGGAATGGTGATTAGTGATGCCGGCTGGCCCATTTCGGCATTGGATGGTGGTGAAAGTTGGTTGCATGGCGGTGCATTTTGTTCGTGAATTTTCCATTTCTTTTTTATTTTTTTTCTTATAATTATTTTTTTATTATAAAGAGAACAATTTTGGTATTTTTGGCCTTTTATTTTATAATGTGCTATTTTTTTAATTTTAAAATTTTTGTGCCATTTATTAAATAATTAAATTTGATTTGTACTAGTTTGCTAATTGTACCAAATTAATTTTTAATCCATTAAAACAATGGATATAAAGAACAAATTTAGTGATGTATTTAATTTTTTAGGGCTACTCTATTTACAAAGTAACTCTAACTAACTTGTACAGGAAGATACCAAGTTACACCAACACTTCAACTAGAATATTTGGTATGTAAGCAATCTATTATATCAACAAACTCACATTGGGATGTGTAAAAGATAAAAATCTTTAAAATCTTACAAAAATAAAATTGTATTAAAAAAAAGTTTAGTGCATAAAAGAGTATAAAATTATTTTTAAATTCACGGATAAGAAACATCTGATAATCTGAATACAAGAATTATATACCATAATGAGGAGTCATTCTTCCTGTAGATTACATAATAGGGGCAATCTTTATTAAAACCATTATTTTATGCTCCCAATTTCTGATTTTTTTTTATCAATATTAAAAAATTTGACTTTTAATATATTTTAAGGTTCTAACTTATTCTCAATTTAAGTCTACAAAATTGTTGAGTCGTCATCGGTAAAACAAGTACTTGTCCTGAATTAGAACATAGATATAGGTCAAAAGTGGAGCCGGTAATAAATCGCATTTTAAAGGGCATTTGGTCCTTTTTTTTTAGAAGAGCATTTGGTCTATTTTCAATCTGAGAAATATTGAATAAGTTTGGGTTACGTACTTATATCTTTAGATTATTGCAGTAAATAACAAAATTTATAGTGTAGTTTAAAGTAAATAACACATATGTTTGGTAATACGATATATTTCATAATTAGGAAAATAACACTTTTGTAAAATATGAAGAAAATATAAGTATATATGAGAAAATACGAGAAAAGATATTTATTTTTTAATATTTTTTTTATATATTCTTATATTTTGTTTATAGAAAAAATAAAATTATTTTCTTAATTATGAAACATATATACGTTATTTTATTAAAAAAAATAACTTTTCTATATGCTATTTACTAAAATGGTTCTATATTTTTTGGAATGGGTTTTAATGGATACTCAACCCTATTGTCAACCTCAAATAAAGGAGCCAACAACACCTATCAACCATCATAACCCTACTAAGTTTTAGTAAAACATACCGTTGAGAGTCGGATTGATTCTACATAATTAACATTTATATTCTTATATTTTATTGCAATAATAATAATAATAATAATAATAATAATAATAATAATAATAATAATATGATTTTAACACATTAATTAATAATATTTTGCGGTATCCCTTCTATGACATTGCACTCCAAGCTGCAAAACCCATCTGTTAATGGCAAGTGATTGTCTTAAATTAATTGCAGAATAGCAGCAGGACCTTATTTCGAAGCACTAAAGAGTAAAAATCCCAATCCCAAGAGAAAACTTAGTAGTTTCCTCCATTAAAGAAAGAAAATTAGTTGCAGGTTTCACCGAAGCAAGCAAAAGTAAAGCAAGAAAATTGAAGATGAAGATGACCCAACATAAGGAACCCCACATGGACATTATTCAATCATCATGTTCATATGATCTGGTTGGGTCAATTACTGGACCATATTTATTTATCATTTGTCTATTTCATATATTTAAACATTTATAATTGGTTCAATGTTATTTTCACTTTTAGGCTAAACTATATATTTCTTCTATTCTTATTTTTATTTTCTTTTGTTTATGATATTTATTTTTCATACATGGTTTGGGATTTAATTATTGTATTAATACCATATTATTCTTCTCTTTATTTATGAGGTCGATATTTATGAATAACCTTTTTTGTTTATTAATAATTGAATTTAAATTAATTTATAAATTTATATACTTTTTAAAAAATGTAAGATAACAACGCACAATATTAATATTCAAATGTTTATGTGTTATTTTGTAATAATTTTTTTTAAAATTATATAATTTATAATGTGTTAGATTTTTATTAACAAACAAAAAACACACATCATCCTCTCATAATAAAGAAAATGACTTTTGATTAACAATAGTATTAGCTTTTTAGCTTACATATTAATTTACTTAAAAAACTTAATTATTAACTTAAGAATTATATTTTGCCTAAGAAAATATTAATGATGAATATGATTAAATAACAAATATCAGAAGATATTGGAAAAGCTTTTAGGTATGAACTAGTAGTGTTAAGTAACTAATATAAATACATTGAGGTTAATTTTTTTTTTTAAAAAAAAAGATTAATGCAACTTAAAATATCGCAAGAAATATAATTATTGTCACAAGAAATATTTTGTGACAACTATGTTTGTTGAAATGAATCTGTCTTAATAAATATATTGTGACAAAATATATATTTTATTGTGATTTCTTTTTTTTAGTAACAGGTGCATTTTTAGTGACAAACATAAGTTTGTCATTGGAAAATATGTCATAATTAATTATAAATTTAACAAAAATTATAGCGAGAAATAGTTTCGTCATAATAAATGACTCAATTGGCGCCAAATCTAGTGACAACTATCAATTTGTCACTACGATTCTTAATTCAATTTATAATTGTGACACATCGCTATGAAGAAACCGTCTTTTATACTCTTTGTTTTGTCACAAAATGTACATTGCGACCAAATAATATTTTTGATATTTTGTCACAATATTAAACTGCTGTAGATGCATACCTAAAAAATTTAAAAGGGTATTTCTCCAATATGCAGAGGGTAGTTTTGTCTTTATCCCAAACAATTAATAGTCACAACATGTAATTAAATGAAAAAAAGTACTAATTATTAGACTTTTGCCAGATATTTGTGTTAAGATATTTTTTTTATTAAAAAAAAGAGCAACTTGAATAAATGGTGTGAAATCCTAGGAGACAAATAATGACTAATTAGTATTACAATAACACTAATTATGGGATGGAGGTAATAATATATAAATAAATATAAAAAATAAAACATTAGAACATAATAAGTTATAAAATTTAAGGATCCAAAATGAGAAAAAAATATTAGTTAAAATATATAAAGTATTCTATATATTGAAGTTTCCTTAATTATTTAGCTTTTTTTATAAAGAACCAATAAGCTTGACTTGATTAACCAACAAGTCATTCCAATCCTTTTGCATTAAAATAGACCTAATTAAGCACTCTTGGTGATGGTACTTGCTTTGCTTCTAATTTGGAAATCACATTAAATAAAATAATGGCTGATTTGGTCAGCCCTTGCTCAAATAATAATAATAAGATACATTTTTTAAAATAGTGAAATAATAACATAAATAAAACCTAGAAGAAGATGAAGATTGATGAGCCAACCTCTTTTAACTTAAATTGTTAAACGACAAAATGATTGAAAGAAGTGAATGGGTTTTAATTTTGAGGAACATTGCAACATGTGCATAAATTTTTTCTATTTATAATTAATTTTTTTATTAAATTAATTATAATATTATTACTTTAAAATATTAAAAATAAAATAGCATTTTTTGGTGAAACCGACATAGTACTGTATCATACTTTAATTAGAAAATTAGTTTTTTTAATTCATTTGAGAGTATTGTAGATTTAAAAAAAAAGGGTAAATCAGGTCAATTTAGCTTTACGATGTTGCATTGGTATATACTGCTGCATTGTATTTGCTCATTAAAAATGATCACATTTTATCAAAAATATTGAATTATTTTTAAATATTTTAAAAACCATTAATAAATAGATTAATAAAAACTCATCGTAAGTACCAAATTCATATTAGTAAATACCAAATTCATATTAATAGTGTTGATAATAGGAATCGAATTTAACATCTTCAGATTCTATAATCTCCGTTCAAAATATCATTCTAATTTTTGTTAATTAGAATGCTTAATAAATTGATTTTGAAAATTATTAATTTTAATTTTTATGATTGCAAATGTTTTAGTTAATTTGAACAGTATAATAAAACAAATAATTAAAATAAAGAAAATTTTACCTTAGACACATCCAAATGTGGCAAACTCTGCCCATAACTAACAAACCTATATTTTGATCCAAATTTTGCCACAATTCAACTTCCTTAATTTTTAAATAACAACCCAATTCTAAATAAATAAAATAATTCTGCTAAAATAATAATAATAATAATAATAATAATCTTCTTCTTCTTCCCCACCCAACTGCTCTTTAAAGCTCTTCTTTACCAACTAATCCTCCCTCTCTCTCTCTCTCTCTCTCTCTCTCAATAACCTCCAAGCACCAACATGCTCCACTTATGACCTCTTTTTATCTGTTTTTTCTCTCTGAAAAAGCAACAAAAATCCTATCTTTACAAATGGGTGCATCCATCAAATCCGAAAATTAGAACCCAAAATAAAAAAAGCTAACAACTTTGATAAAATACAAAGTTGAAGCAACCAAAAAGCTCCTCAAAAAAAGCTTCTTCTTCAACCCACACAACACAATCTCCAAAGCAGACACACCCAAAAGTTAAAACAAAACAATCAGCAGAAAAACAGTGAAGAGATAAAGACTTGTCAATTTCATTCATGGGCTGTTCTGCTTCAAGATCCAGTAATTTTCTCTCCAAATCCAAAACCAACAGTCATTCTGTTGATGAAAATTCTTTAAATAACTCTGTTTTTGCTAGTAATTCTTCACAGTTTTCTTCTGCTTCTTCTCCTATGCCTAGAGCTCTTTCTCTTCAAACCCCTCTGGTTCATCATCCTCCTTCAAAAAGAGGTGATTCTCACCATCTTGTTTCTCTTACTTCTACTACTTATGGTTCTCTGCTCATTGTTGAACCAAAAACCCATCCCAAATTCCCTAACCAGACAAAATCACCTCCAAAATCCACCAAAACCCCACTTCCAGCTAACCCAGATGAGTCATTTTCCCCTGACTCGGTCATTAACACTTGGGAGCTAATGGATGGTTTAGATGAGTTTGATATGGAAATGGGTTATTCTAATTTGAACCCAAACCCAAAATCAAAATCATCGATTTCTGATGATTATGTTATAGTTTCTACAAAATCAAACTCATTTCACCATGTGGGTTGTGCTAAAAAGCTTGATGAGTCTTTTGAATTTGTCAAATCTGAAGAATCACCAGCCGACAACAACAAGTCGTTTTCAATGTCAAAACCATTATGGAAGCATTTATCAGAGGAATCATTTCTTTCTAACATGGATCCAAATGTTGTTTCAAGTTACAGGCGAGCATTATCATCAAGGCAATTAGGATACAACAACAACAACAACAAGATGAAAGAATCCAAGAACACAAAATCAGTCGGTTCAAGTCCATTAAATTCATCTTTCAGAAATGGGTTCATTTTCAATCAAGAGAACAAGCAAAAAATTGTTCTATATTATACAAGTTTGAGAGGAATTAGAAAAACTTATGAAGATTGCTGTGCAGTGAGAATGATTTTCAGGGGTTTTCGAGTTGGAGTGGATGAAAAAGACATTTCAATGGATTGTTCATACAGAAAAGAGTTGCAGAGCTTGCTTAAAGGGAAAGCAATGAGCTTGCCACAGGTTTTTATAAATGGAGAACACATTGGAGGAGTAGAAGAAATCAAACAATTGAATGAAACAGGAGAATTATCAAAGATTTTAGAAGGATTTCCAGTGAATGATTCAAAATTTGTATGTGAAAATTGTGGGGATGCAAGATTTGTGCCATGTACGAACTGTAATGGAAGTAGAAAAGTATTTGATGCGGTGGAAGAGAAGCTGCGAAGATGTCAAGATTGTAATGAAAATGGTTTGATTCGTTGCCCTAATTGTTGCCAATCATGAGTCATTATAATTAAGGAATGATTATCATTATTATAATATTGCTTAATTAGTAGTAATACTTTTCTGATTAATTACTAATGCTATTAAATTTGCTTATTTTGGGGTTTTTTTTTTTCTTACAATTTATGATGATATGGTTTGGTGGGTTTTGTTCATTGTATCTTCGAACAGATTTGATATTATAGAAAAATAAAAAGAAATCAAATGAGTTTCTTTCTTGTAAAAATCAATTGATTCAATTTTAAAGGTTTTAAACTGTCACTATTGCTTCCGTCATTTGTTTATTAATTAAATGTTCAATTACATTAAAAAAGGTTGTTCCACTTTTAGTTATATTTTATTTTGTCATGGAGTTTGAATATGTTAATTATATATGTATACTTCTTAAAAAAAATCTTTACTAATATATACATATATATATATACATTCTGAAATTTCCGGTAATGTTATGGTTTAGTGGTGGCCACGGGCCAGTTACGGGCCTCGGTCCGTCGGGCCACGGGTTGTGATTGGAATTGGCTCGCTGAACCGCTGGTCAGTGAACTGGTTTGAAAGTTTACGATTAAACGACGGTTCGGATGGTTCTGGAGCGGTTCATGGTTCATTACGATTACGGTTCGAAATTTTGTTGAACCTGAACCAGACTGTCGACCGACCGGTTATGATTTCGATTCGACCGGTCACAATTCAGCGGCGGGCTGAGTCAGTTCGGCCACATGTCAAACCCGATCAGCCCATGGCGTCCTCTAGTATGGTTAATTACTTTGCCTCGATTGAAGCAAACTGAACCAAATTGATAATGGTGAATTCAATTTAAATTGAAGTTCTAATTTGAAAAAATTTGATCAAATCGATGTGAAAATATCAAATTACTCGTTTTTTATTGTTAATATTTAAGAATCAAATCGAATTAAAGTTATCTTCGATTTGATTCTACCAAAGATTGTCGAAATTGTTGTTCAAAGAATCTTAGAAATATGAAAGAAGTACAATAGTTTTCAAATATAATAAGAATATTAATGTTTTTTTAATTTAAAAAAATACAAATTAGAAAAAATAACAAGTTATTATTAATTTGGTTCATGAGTGATCTTATGAATCTAACGTCGTGCACAAATTTAAAATTATCAAAACTACAAACTAAATAACAAAGCAAAAATTAAATAAATTCACTGCATTAGAATTAGTACTAAGATTAAGATGATAAAATTACTCTTACCAATATGTGTTCGTGTGTATGTTAATATTTTTAAACAGTAAAAGTACTACTCTTGTCTTCATTACAAATAAATTTGATCATATTTTAAAAACAAAATAAATTAAGGATCTTACTATATTTTCACTAATAAAACAAATTAAACAGTAAATCTTTTTATAGTAATAAATATTAGTAATAATTTAAAATAATAGAAAGTAATAAAAATCTAAAATGATCTTAATTTGATGGTTAGATCCATAATCCAAGCAATACTATATCCAAAATTCTCGAAATGACGTCTACATTAAATTCTAGGAACACCAAATTAACTTCGTAAAATAATACTATCCAAAATTATATTTATTTTATTCTGAATTATCGATTTAAACCGTGATTCATAATTTAAGCGATTCATTATGAATCGGGAGATGAGTTGAAAAATTTCGAACCGAACCGTAGAATATGTTTTTTAAAAACTTTGATTTTTTTTTTTAAGAATATAAAAATTTTGAATTTCACTAATCAAACCATTATCATCCATTCCTAAAAAAAGGGTGAGATGTCATAATTACCCTAAGGGGGAAGTACCTTATTATGGAAGAAAATGGAGGGCAAAAGAATAATCACAATAGGAAAAAGCCTAATTTCAAAACAGAAAATAGAGAAAAATAATCAAATCAACCAAAGCACACTCCGATTTCCGAAGGTACAACACCAAGAATCCCACTGTTAGAACTGAAAATTTTTTAGAGAGAGAGAGAGAGAGAGATATAAATGGAAGAAAATGGAATTGCAGAAGAGAATGGTAATGGAAGTGCTGAGGCTGAGGATGTGGCTGTGGCTGAGTTAAATGGGAGCTTCGAAATGGGGTCTTTAGGTAAATGCTTAAGCACATATGCAGATGAAGGCAGCTTAGAGAGCCATAGATACTATCTTGCAAGAAGAACTGTTCTTGAAATGTTGAAAGATAGAGGCTATGCTATTCCCAGTGCAGATATTAATGTGTCTCTTCAAGAATTTAGAGATACTCATGGTCAAGACCCTGATGTTGATCGCCTCAGAATCTCTGCTCTTCACAGGTCCAATCCCGATAAAAGGGTATGTCGAAATTCTTGGGTTCTTACCTTTTTCTTTAAGTTCTTATTTGGTTGATTATGAGAGTAGTAATCAAAATGAAAGAACTCATTTTTTGTTTTGGCTTTTCTTCGGTTTGATTTTCCTGTTTTTGGGCTCTTCTCTCACATTTACTGCATGCATTTCATTTGGAACTTTTTTTAATAATCATTTTATGCTTAAGAACCACACTTGTTTCATTAGTTTTAGTTAAGGAATTCTTTAGTGTATGTAATAGCTTATTTTGGTATTGGAAATTGGACTTTATTTTCCTGGTTTTCACTTTTTCAATACTATAAATCTTTCTTTTTTCCCCTTTTCAAATTAGAAGGAATCATACAAATTTACAGGCTTTGTTTTGGAGCACAATTAGGATTGATACTGTTCAAATGAAGTATATGTTTATGCTGTGCTGATCTAGGGAGAATTTAATGCAACTTACAGATGTTACTGTTACAGTACTAAAATGTATCATTTTAGTGGACATTTTATTCTTAGTTCATCTGCTTGATATTTTAATTTATAAAACTGAGCTGAAGTAAATACAGATCAAGAAACATTTTGATAGAATCCAATTTAAATTGCAGATACTTGTTGTTTTCTGTGGATCTGGCATTGTTAAAGTTGGTTCAATCCGTTCCATTGCTTCTCAGATCATGAACAGAGATTCTTTATCTGGTCTGATATTAATTTTGCAAAACCAAATAACTAACCAAGCTCTGAAAGCTATGGATGTTTTTAAATTCAAGGTTGAGATGTTCCAGGTATGTTTTCTTATCACTACATTTTGCATGTTATGCAAATATTCAAAGTTCAAAGCTTTATATTTTTCATAGAAAATCACTTATGAAAATATTTACCTGGAAAGATGAATTACTTTGCACTGCCTAGGTGTGACATTGAAATTTCACAAGAAATTGTTTCTTGACATTTGGACATTGGAAGAATTCATTTTCTTTTTATGAGCAAGAGACTAAGAATATTTTAATCTACAAAATCATTCTTATTAATACTTGGATGAGAGATACAATTAGAATGGAATGGATAAACTGTAACTGTGATTAATCGGTATTACTATTGGCTATTGATTATGTAGCTATATATGATTTTAGAGATGTTGAGTTTATGGGTATCTTATATATGTTTTAGGAAGAATATTGTTTCTCTGAAATTGGTTTCTACAGTCTAGAATTAGACCCCTTTTTTAGTTAATTTTTGTCAGGTATATCTATATGTCCTACAAATTCAATTTGTCACTTGTGACCTTGATGTTATAAAATAAGGGAATGATAATCTAATTTCAGTTGGATTTGGTTCAGTTGTAATGTGGTTTCCCATTATCACTTATATGACAACTTGATAACATTAGATGAGAATTTGTTCTCTCACATCATGGGCTTATAGGTGCAAACTTTCCAACATTACTTAACAGTATGGAGTAATTTATAAGCATGCCACATTCTCAGTTTTTGTTTGGTTTTATTGGTATGAATTTGAGTTTTGCGTATGCCATTGAAAAATATGGCTTGGCTTTGCATACCTAAGTGTGATATTATTCTATTTGTTAATTTCATCTTGCTCTTCCAACTATAACTTCTACATTAGGAACATAGACTTTCAATACCGCAGCAATGTTCATAAGCTTGATTGCATGTGTGCAAGCGTTGGAAATTTGAAAAGCTTGGTTGGGTTATGTGGGATCTTCCAAAGCTGAAGAGACATCTGCACAAACCACGTTGGCAGCAACCTGAAATTTTGGAGTTTTAATAAAAAAAAATACCTAGGATAGTTTATGCAATTGATGGTTAATGACCATATCTAACTTGGACTTTGAGTTACTTGTTGCTGCCTAGGTTTTCACTTTTCAAGGATGAACACACTGCTTATTTGAGTTGTTAAACATAGAAGCATAAAAAAAAAATGTGTTTGTTTATTAAGAAAATGCAAGAAAATAGTAGAAAAAGGAAGGGAATGAGAAGATTAGGACGTGAGAGAAGAGGGAGAGAAAGAGAGTTCTGTTATATCATCATAGTTGAGAATCACACTAGCTTTGCTGGACTCCATGTTCTGGTTTGACAGTTATGAGCTAATTAACCAACTAGGCCAGCTCGGAACTAATTAGCCTGCTCAACTTCTATTTTCTCCCCCTTTATTCTAACATGATTTTTTTTAACAATCTGGAACATTGAGTGGAATACTAAAATATGTAAAATGATATCTCATATCAAGTTTGAGACTGTGGCTGTTTTCCCTTGTGTTAGTAGGTTCTGCCTAGGAGTATAACAATTGATTCACTTTTTCTTTGCAGTATTTTCCTGAGCTACAAGCAATTGAAAATGCTTAGTCATGATCACTTATGTAGATGACAATTATGTTCACATTTTACTGTTATAAGAATATGTCAATTGAACTATATTGCTGAAAGCATGAACTCTTGCAAGCTCATGTGCTGTTTTTTTTTTCCTGCTATGCAAATAGCATTCTGTAGTAGTATTTGAAGTGTATAGTAAGGAGGGTTTCCTTTTGTGCTGTTTATATCTAACCATGATTTGGTTTGTTCTCAGATAACTGACTTGCTTGTTAATATCACAAAGCATGTACTAAAACCAAAGCATGAGATTCTGACTGAACAGGAAAAGAAGAAGCTTCTGAAAAAATTCTGTATTGAAGAAAAGCAGGTTCGGAGAATAATCCTTGCTAGAGTATAATTATCTTTGTTGAACTACATTTAATGTATTTTGGTGGATGCACAAATTCATTTATTTTTAGCACAACACAATAATATCACATTTATCTTTTCTTTCTTCCTTTTCTCTGGCATGCAATTGATAGTCAATTTAGCTAAGCTATGAGTTGTACAGAAAGTGATTTGGTACTGACAGTGACAATCTAAATATGTAAATGGTTAGTACAGGTTGCACCCTTCAGGTCGTTGTAACTTGTAATCATTTTTTAATTTACATATTTTGAGTTTATTATGATAATTTTCATGTTATGTCATACTTCTTCTGTCACAATCGCAAATTATTGTATTTTTTTCAATTTTGGTAGCTTCCTCGACTCTTAAAGAAGGATGCGATTGTTCGATATTATGGACTTGAGAAGGGACAGGTTGTAAAGGTTACATACTCTGGCGACATTACTGAGTCACATGTAACTTACCGATGTGTCTGGTGATGACAGGTAATGTGTTTTCTGTTATCTTTAAATGCTGCAGAGTTTTGTTGTATTAGCTATGTATGTGAGTTTCAAATAAGACTTGTGTTTCATATCTTTGTGAACTTCTTTAGAGAATTGCGAGTTGTAATGCAATGTTTTTCAATGCGTCTTAATGAAATATAATGAATTGATCATTTTATTGTGTAATTTCTGTTACATTGTTCTGGCCTCAGACTTAGAAGTATCTCTCTTTCAGGCATGTTAAAAGATTGTAAACTGAAACCTAGATTACTGAAAACTCGTCGTCCACTATGAAATCGTTGTTTGATACATACCAATGGTTCTTCATTTTTGCATGAAGATCATGAAGAAAAGAATGAATAAGATTGGATTGAGAGTGTGATTGGTCGCAAGCTAAAAACACATGAACCCTATTCTCAACTTCAATCCAACTGCAACCGGGCGGCTTTTTCAGTCCTTTATCCTTCATTTTCAACCTCACATTTGCAGCTTCTTTCCATTTCCCACAAGAGGCGTATATATTAGACAACAATAAATAAGTGCCAGCATTTTCCGGTTCTTCCATTAAGAGCTCATTAGCCACAAGTTTTCCTATTTTCAGATTTCCATAAACATTACAACTGGCAAGAAGAGCTCCGAAAATAGATGATTTGGATTTTAGTTCCAGTTGCTTGATTAAATCGAACGCCTCCTCAAGTCTCCCTGCTCGACCACAGAGGTCAACCAAACATGTGTAGTGATCTTCTCTTACTTGTATAGACCTGTCTTTCAATAGCTCATCAAAGTATGATAATCCTTCTTCCACCAAACCAGCGTGACTACAAGCAGAGAGCAATCCCACGTAGCTAACATCATTCGGTTTAAACCCGCGTGCTTGCATTTTCCTGAACAATTCAATTGCTTCTCTTCCATAACCATGGTGTGTATATGCTGCAATCATACAGTTCCATGAAACCAAATCTATGTTGCTTGTAATTCCATCATCAAACATCTTCCTTGCTGTAGCCAACTCCCCACATTTTGAGTACATATTAATAAGTGCAGATATAACAAATGGCATATTCTGATACACAGTTTTACTTATCATTTGATGAACTTGGTGTCCCTCGCCAAGACCAGCTAAATCGCTACAAGCACCCAACACATTTACAAAAGTTCCCTCATTAGGCTTTATGCCACCATCCTTTACCATTTCCACAAACATCAACAATGCTGCTTCATTTTCCCCTTTTTGTACGTACCCAGTAATCATCGTAGTCCATGTTACAACATTCCTTTCAGACATCTCATCAAACATAATTCTTGCTCTCCCTATTTCTCCATTCTGGATAAACCCTGTGATCATTATATTCCATGAAGGCGTATCCCTTTCTGGCATTCTCTTAAACAACTCAAAAGCCTCATCTAACCTCATATTCTTCGCATACCCATTTATCATCGCGTTCCATGAAACCACATTCCTCTCCGGCATCCTCTCAAAAACCTCCCTAGCTTCATCAACCTTTCCATTCCTTGCCAATCCTGTAACCATTGCTGTCCATGAAATCACATCTCTTTTAGGCATTTCATCAAACAATCTCCTTGCCTCCTCCACTCTTCCGCGCTGTGCCAATGCCGTGATCACAGTATTCCAAGAAACCACATTCCTTTCAAGCATTTTATCAAACACCTGTAGCAGCTTAGTTAGTTCACCATTTCGTGCATACCCATCAAGCATTGTATTCCAAGAGACTACATTTTTCACTGGCATTGCCTCAAACAACTTCTCGGCGTCTGAAATTCGATTAAATCTCACATACCCACTAACCAATGCAGTCCAAGTAACCACATTTTTCACCGCATCAGCTCTGTTAAACAATTTCCTAGCTTCTGCAATCAATCCACATTTTATATACCCAGAGATCACAGCCGTCCATGTAATCACATCTCTGTCGTGCATTTTATCAAACAGTTGGCGTGCTTCATTGAGTTTACCCTCTCTGCAGAGCTTGGAGATAAGCCAATTTGAACGTGCCACATCCAAATTTGCACTGACATCTCTTCCAGGTAATGAAATTTTGGGAGCTATAGTTGATTGGCTTTCTACGGAAGAAAGAAACTTGAAATTGCAAACAATAGGTAGTTTCCTGGTTTTACTTGAATTTGATGATGCAATTGGTTGTCTAAACAATGCTTGCATCTCGAAAAATGTTAATATCAAGGAATTAGTGAAAAATAGAGGTAAGAAAAAAAGGAAATTTTGAATGATAGTTCGCCATAGGAATACTCTACTTTTACGGTCAGAGTTGCTGGCTGTTTGGTGATATGGTAAAATACACCATTTTACTCCGTGCTATAATTGGACTCAACCAAAGGTTCCACTTTTGCAGTGAATTCGTGCAATCTAGTTCCTTTTATAAATTGAGATCTAGTGTTGTGTTAGGACCATGTGAGTCATGTGGGTACTAGGTAGACTGGGCTACGCTGAGGACCGGCAGTTCATGTTTTAGAAAACTCTAGAACATTAACTGAAACAGACATTAACGGTCATAAGGTGTGGTTTGTGAACGGTTCACAAGCTTTCAGGAGGCTATTCAAAATCTATGGTTCCAGCCGTTGTATCAGAACAATCACAATTTGATTTGGTTGACATGTGGTTCCGACTCTATCTCAGTTTAATCTCAGATAGAGTCGTTTCTTGCCGTTTTGGTTGGTTGATACGTGGTTCCGACTCTATTTCCTGGTTCAAAATCTATGGTTCCAGCCGTTTTTAAAGGATTTGTATTATAATTAGATAATTAATGTAAATTTGACATTTCAAATTCATTTGTAAACTGTACTTGATTTAAGATTGAAAGTAAAATTGGATTTGCACAATGTTGCCAATTCCACACAACAAGATTACCTAAATGTATAGTAAAAACAAGGTCAAATCTTGTAAACAGGAACAATTCCAAGAAGATAAAACCCTTTTCTCATAACAATGGCTGTGCCTTCACACAACAATAATCTGCTCGTTTCCTCCGGCGAACCAACAACCGGACACTTATAATAAAATCTACTAAAATACTCAGATAATCTGTAAAATCGCAGTAAATGAAGCCCCAAATTACGTTCATCTTCATTATCCAGTATTAATTTTCCTGTATTTTTCAGCTCTTCCATGTCTCTACCAGATTTCCTAATTATTAAACAGATTCGGGCATGCGTACAGCAGTATCTCCTTTATCATTAAGCATATGATCAAAGTTGAATTGGTGATCAGTTGTTTTATTGTTCTTTAGGTCTGCATACTTAATAGCTCCATACCCAATAGCTTCAGCTGCTTGTTCAAGCTCATCTTCAGTCCATTTTGGTCACTTAATTAGTTCCATTTTACTATGATTTTTAGATTCGTCAAGGAGCTCAACCAATCGAACCACATCGGCGATCGCGTTCTAAATTGCTTTCCATCTTCCCCTTTAAGCACACCAAAAGCAACATGAGTAACTTTTGGGTATGAATTATTAGTAGAAGGGAGCCAGCCTTCCCTTTTCGCTGCTTCGAAAACCATTTCAAAATGGTCTTTTTGGCCAGCATCTGTAACATGAAGTACCCACTCTGCTTTCTCCTTGTTGAGACGGTACCAAAGTGCAGCCAGGTCTGTCGAAGCATAGTTATAACCACCATCATTTTTCACAACGATATGAAGCCTAGCATTATCTTGCGTAAAGATTACGCGAGCACCTTTACTTTCATCCACAATTCCATTCTGGATTAGTTCCTCTATAACTTCCGGAATGTGAGGATTGTAGAAACTTTCTCCCTGCTCCTCTAGCCGAACCAGGAGCTGATTATAGATAATGTCAAACTCTTTCCTGCTTATATATCACAGTATTTTCCAGGCATTGCGGTACTTAGTATCGCCACCCTGGAGGCGGACAACTGCTTTTTGTGCTCTTTCTTTAAACTCGGAATCAATATCAAACTTCTGTTTTGATGCTTTATAAGAAGCTTGTAGCTCACCAATTGAAAATTCATTAACATCTTCAACTCCAAAGTTTGGAAAATTTTCAAATAGGAATTCAATCAACATTCCGAACTGAGTCCCCCAATCAACAACATGATTTCTTCGAAGAACATCCACAAAACTCGAGCATCCGAGCTAGGGAAACACCAATTGTGGTAGATCTTAAATGGCCAACATGCAGTTCTTTTGCAAAGTTGGGTGAAGAAAAATCAACTAAGGCATGTTTAATTGGAAGCTTTGGCGACCAAATTCAATACCATTAACAAGCATGTCTTGAATATTCTCTGCCATCCATTTGTTCGACAGAACAACGTTAACAAATCCAGGTCCTGTGACGGAGGATGATTCTATTATTCCAGAATAAGTTAGGTGTTTTTCTAATGCTTGTCCAACAGAGGGGATCCGGATAAAAGGCAGTGTTTATTTCTTTCAGTTTAGAGAAGACAGGCACGGCATAATTACATTGATAATCACCAAATCTTGCCGCTGCACAGGAAGCGATGGGCGGCGGCTCCGCTTTGAGTTGTGGTGGTGGCAATGATCGTTGAATTGACACCGCAAACAAGTTGGATATTTGCTTTTTGACGTTTCCTGTGTTGTCCTCTTGTTGACAGAGTAAAAGGAGTCTGATTTAGAACCGCCATTAAAAATCACACTTGGCGAAAGAAAGAGACGGCAAAGATTAGGGTTTTCGGGAGTGATTGAGAATTGGAGATTAGCAGTTGCAACTTGCATTTGAAGATCGGAAAGAAAGATCTTTGGTTACACCAAAACATACCCTGACACTCGTCGTTAAGAATTAATTCATTTAGATGACAGAGGTGATAACAAAAAAATTAGGGTCATAATAGAGAGTATTTGAATTAAATAAAATCTTTATATATTAAATAGGCTATCTCAAATAAATACTCACATGTTGGACTATAGATTTTGTATTTAATTTACGAGAATTTTCATTTAAAAAAGACATTTCACATTCTCAAAGGCAACCTTTTAGTCACGCTGTGACAACTTTACTGTTACGACAGGCTCCCTTTCACCTGGTGCTCTCATGTAACTAATAATAATGATGATAATAATAATAGTGGAGGGACTTTGCAGTAGCCAAATCAACATATGAACATCATTTTAATAGGAAAACACAAACAAAGTTTATATAAGAAAAATAATAATTTCAGGATTCAAACATGTATGAAATCTTGTAGCTATGGCCTTGTCATTTACTTATTCAAACAAGAAGCTGAAAGCTTTCATTATTGTTTTAATGGCAAGCCATGCTTGTGCATAATTTTCAATAAACTTAGTTACTTCTTGCAAACAATTCCATATCCTGCAGAAGCTCCATGAGTGCAATCTAAAGTGGGATAATCTGCAACTGGTTTTATAATCTCTTTATTTGATCCATCCTGAAGAGAGAAAATGCAAGATTCGCATTCTGTGGAAAGAA
>CANUEY010586369.1:0-51594 GCA_948099555.1 Croton setiger
TTCTTCACGTTTCTGCCTCTTGACTTTATTAAACCAAACAGCGCCGCACTTATCTTCTTCTTCAACCTGCTTCTGCTTCCTTCTTCGATTCTACACCAGAATTATTCTTCATCTTCACATGTTCACGTTGTTTCTCCAATAGGAATTCTTATAAGTTATGAAGTTCATGCTAATATTGTTACTTAAGCCATCAAATATTGTCTATGAATTTAGTTCAATATCTAAAAGGTTAATTTTTTAAAAAACTCGAATTGACAAGAGAGGTTGCCGAACATTATATTCGATTAAATCTCTTCTTACGGATGTGTGATTCTTGTACACTATTTATGTGCAATTGTTGGTGCATGTTATTGGCAGTAACTCTATAGGGGGCCACTCTATTACGGATGTCCACCC
Source organism: Croton setiger (assembly GCA_948099555.1). Lineage (NCBI taxonomy): Eukaryota > Viridiplantae > Streptophyta > Magnoliopsida > Malpighiales > Euphorbiaceae > Croton > Croton setiger. The sequence continues at coordinate 397 of CANUEY010586369.1, forward strand.
CAATCATAGATGTGTTGGCCCATTACAGGCATCTCGATACAATCGGGAAGTAAAGTAAACTCTGATATCATATTAAAGCTTGGTTTAATTCAACATAAAAATTTAAATTGATAGAAGGAAGATTGCCAATTTCTGATGTGTGATTCTAGTAAAACAGCAGAAAGCAAAGTATTGGTTAGTCTTCACTAAGTTGATAGATTTAAATTGGTCAAGTTAAAAGCAGAATTTAAGTGATTGGTGATCGAGTCGAGCGCCACTCGAACCAATACATTTTAAGCAATTAAAAGATACAAAATTTTCAACGCATATGAATATTCCAAGAGCTTAAACAGAGAAAATTAATTCTTAATAATTACTAACACCATTATCAGAAACATGCACAATGGACAAATTATCATAATTAGTTTCTCAATAATTAAGTAGTTATTATTGTTGAATAATAAATCCAACAAAACCAAGATTAGTGGGGAGTAATAAATTAATTAATTAATTAATTAATATTAAAGACCAAATTATTCAAAAGTATATTTAACCAAACACACTGTCGTTTTGCAAATGAAAGTGAGAGTTTTGTCTTTGTTGCCCTCTCTCAAAGTGGATTTTTCCTGACCTTACAAGTCGATGAGAGAACATCAATGGATTTATGTAATGATAATGTTCTATCTTCGTCCATTTACTTTTGTTTCCTAATATACAATTATTTAGAGCTATAAAGGCAAGAATCAAATTTAAAGTTTCTAACTAAATAAATATAGTTGTTATTTGTTGGATTTTATATATGTGAGGAATACTTTTTTGTTAGATAATTTTACATGATTATGGGGTCTCTTTATTTGACCAATTGTGCTCCATATCAAAGGGACATGAACCTTTTAGTTATCCATGCAAATAATGGGCTCAAAAGAGGTATCATTTATCTAATAATTCTTCTTGAATCTGTTTTTCCCATAATAACAAGTTTTGTTATAAGCGGATTTATTCTTTACATAATGGAACATCAAGTGATAACTACTTCAGATTTTTGTTTAGATATTTTATGTTTGTAGTTTTGAAGGATAGCCACATTAAAATTAGGAAAGTGAGATACTTATTATTTTGCGTATCACATTAACAAGTTCAATAAAAAAAATTAGCGACAAAATCAGCCATACAATCAACGAGGAAAAATGGTCAATGAAAGAGTTAAGAAAAACAAAGTTGACGGTTCGGTTCGTAGACAGCTTAAATTGTAACCGGACCGGAGACTACACCATTCATAGGTCGGCTGGTTAACAGGTAGTTGGGTGATTCACAGTTTTTGGTAGCTTCGACCGTTTCATCACGATTAATCGGCAATTTCTCACGGTTCCAGGCTAAAATGGTCATGGTTCAAAAAAAAATAATGAATCTGTACCGGACCGGGAGAGACATGGTCTTGGGACGGTTCATAGTGGTTCGGATTTTGGCGGGGCCAATTTCGGTTAACTACGATTCAAAGTTTTGTGGTTCAAACAAGCCAACCGGCCATGGCCACCTCTAGGTGCTATATACAATTAGTTTGATCAAAAAATTACTATCAACTATGGTAAAAAAAAAAATCAACTAATTCTATCGGCCATAGAATTAGTTTTGCCTTTGATTTGCTAGTCATCAAGAAAATATTTTTTTTTTTACATATTTTGTGCAAATATGTAGATTGAGAATAGATATGGTGAAAGAAAGAAAGATATATTATTGCAATTGTGTCTATGATGAAAGGCGTTGAAGTGATGCTGGACGCATTTTTCGAACACCAAGTAAATTGAAGAATGAATATTATGATTGCTTTTTAAGGGTCCTAGAGGGATTGGACTTGCAACAATTTGCTAGGGAGCATTTAATACAAAACATGGTGGGAAATCAAGTAATTGGGACAATGTTGAAGGATGTCCCAAGGCTTCTCCATATGATCATATGCTTCCAATGTCTCCCTAGGTTTGGCTCTAAGCACAAAGTTGACAAGTATGTTGTTATGGCATTTTACGAACCAAAAATTATTCAATGTTCCAAAGTTGATTATGCAAAATATGGTGACTACCTATAAGCGAATGTGTGAGCCCAAAAACATTGAGAGGCATAATTTGGTGCATCTCCCTTATGTCAGGCTTGTGAGTATAGGTTAATCAAGCATTCTAGTGTTGATTTGCATAGGTTAATCAAGCATTCTAGTGTTGATTTGCATAACGTCAAGGAGGACCGACTGAAATCTAAACAAATTATGCATGCAAAATTTTGGATTTTTCTAGTTAGTGGATTTCGTAAAACTTATGTTGGAAGGATGATGGAGTTATTAAATTTTTTATGAAATCTAGTAGAGGTTGATAGAATTGATTGATACTAAAACATGTAATATATGAAAATGGATTAAGTTGGACTTATTTTAGTTTGGACTTGAAATGGGGTTCTTTCAAATACATACACAAAAATGAAAATAATTAGCAAAAGATCGAAGTTGAGCAAAATAATGAAAAATATGGCCATTTAGAATATATGATGAGTATACAACTGTTTCCAGCCACCTAGAAAACCGAACGAATTCCGGCCAAAAATTGGTCAAAAACATGTCGGGAACACATTGGACAATCGAAACTCCATGAAAACCTAAAAAATTCGTTAAAAAATCGTGACAAGCCGACAGCCTCAACCACCTTTTTCTCCAGAAAAACTCATCTGAAAATGGATAGAATCTTTGCCAATAATCAACAAAAAACAACTTGCAATCTCACTGTAGCCTCATAATCGATAAAAATCATCTTACAATAGCATGAAACTCAACAAAACCGAATAGATTCTTTCTATTTTGATTTTTTAGCGGCGAGACTATAAATTTTAGGGTTCACGATTTCACTGGCTTTCAGTCATCCAATATCGATTCTGAAGATACTGGAAGACTCACTAGCGTGAGAACTGTCATTTAGTACCCTTGTTTGCCGGTCAACTGCAGTTGACAAAGGCATGACGGCAGAGGTAGGGTTGCTAGTTGTCTTTTCCGGCAATCTGGTTGTATTATAAGACTTTTTTCTTTTCTTCCAAATGGCCAAATATGCATTTAAAAATCAAAGAGTTCATTTTAGCATTTCTAATTAAACTCATGGACATTTATACAAATACAAGAAAGGGTTAGATGTTTATATATATATATATATATATATATATATATATATATATATGTTAAATGATTAGTGATTAAGTTAGTTAATTTGTATCTTTATAAGTCTAATGTGAGATTTTAGTGGGAGGCTAAATTTTCCTAATGGCATTTTACGGTTAAAAAAACACGTTATTTTTATTATGGTCATTCATTAATACATTCAAAAAAACACAAATTACCTACTAGAAAAATACTTGATCACTTGTTTTTTATATAATATATATATATAGATAGATGTTAATTAGGATGTGATATATTGGACATAATAATTATGAAGGTTATAAAATATATTCAACTTGTGTCAATTCAATTATTTGATGCATATAAAATTACTATTAGTGGCCCTTTATATCAAAATATCAAATTACATATACGGATAGGTAGATAGATATCAAATCATCAAAACATATATAAAGATATTTGCAGTGAAAGGTAACAATCAGCTTACCATAATAATATTATAAATATAATCCGTTTTCAGAAAAATACGAGATAATCCTAATAATAAATCAAAAGAATGACTTAAGAGCGACATGTGGGCCTCAAGTCCTCAACCCTTTGCTCAGCTCATATTTTTAAAAACGTTGTCAACGCTTTAGATGCATGAATGTAGACTCTAAATTTGACGTTAGTTATATATTATCAATTACGTACATCTTACTGATCTTTACAAAATAACTAGGGTTTTCAAAACGTCATCCTTTTACTAATATGTTACAAGTGCCTTCTAGGGGGTTACATAGTGCCCTTATATAGGTTATGAGATTATGTTACAACTAGCTACGACTATGTTGGGAGGTTTTTCGAGTGTAACCATTCTGATCGTGGCTAATGAGGACCTAACAGCTACATGATGGTAGTGGACGGTGCGAGGTCATGGGTGACCTGGTCGCAACAGTCACCCAGTTGTTTTGAGTTCCATAAATGTATAAGGTTGAGATGTAATGGTCGCCAAACTAGACTTACTATCGGGACCAACATGTGGGTCTCAGGATCCTCTTGGGTCCGATAATAAAGCCAGATTCAGATTTTCCAATCTAACTACTAATATAATTTTCTTACTTATATATGTAAATAGCAAGAGGATTTTTTTCCAATCTAAAATATTTTTTTAAAACAATTAAAATGCAGAAAGTAAGTTTTTTACTAAGAAAAAAAAGAGCAGAATTATTTATATTCTTCATTGATTGAAAAAAAAAAAATAAATAAAAGGTAGAAAAAGAAACATCAAATGAAAAAAAATAAAATAAAGAGTGGAGTGAATTAATTAAATTGAGAAAGAGGAAAAGTTAGCAACAGACAAGAGCTTCTTCTTCGCCATCATGTCGGTGTATTGATTTTTCCATCACAGTAGCAGAAACCAGCTAGCTATTTGTATACAACATGTGAATTTTAATTTATTTTGTTTGTTTCTTTATATATATATAATTTATTCGTTGAGATATATATTTTCCTGAGATTATATAAATTGTTATCACTCCCTTTACAGCTTATTGTGGATGCTCTTAATACACCACTTTTGACTGAATTTATTTTAAGACAACAGTAATTGTAGCCAAAATCTGAAATTTCATCAAAGCATATTTAAATTTTATTCTACAGCATTTAAAAGTCAAGGCTGTTGTGAAATTTTCATTGGATTAAATCAAATTTCAAATTTAGGGTGCTAAAAAACGCCAAAGATATTATAAAATGTGTGCCAAGTCATGTTATTTCACAAAAAAAATGTGAAATAAAAGGGGATAATTGTTGTACAAATATTAAACAGTTTAACCTCATTTTATTGATGTTGCTGAAATGAGGTTGATTGATAATAAGATCATATGTAGTGTTGCAAAGAAATGGAAAGCTGAAGGCTTGAACTACCAAACCAAACCTACTTTCCTAGAAGAACTAAGGAAACTCCATTCCCCACATGCAGCTTTTATTTTAGTGTACTGTAGTTTTGGTGTCCCATCAAAGTCAACTACTTCCTGTTGTTAGTTATATGTATGTATCATACTCATACCACACTATTATTTCAACTCATTTTCCAACACCACAACTTTTGATTTTAACTACAGAATTCAATCTTATTTTTCAATAATATATTATACAAACTAATACTCTTATTTTATATTTTTGAAAAAATTATTTTGATAAAAAAGTCATCAATTTTTGACATATTATTACACTCTAGCATCATTCTATTCAAGTTTTTAAAAATATAGAGTCAGGTATGTAAGAGTAATTACGCCAAAAAGTAATGACTAAATAAGGATATTAATTTAAATGTTTTTAAAAATAATTTGTTGGATATCAATCTACATGAAAAGTTAACGAGATTGCAAAATATGGTAGACAACTATTGTTAAATCCAAAGTATTTTCCAAGCATATGATGGAAAATATCATAGCCAACTATTGTTAAAATTCAAGTATTTTCCAACTATATGCTAACACTCTAACAAGAGTCTATTTTGTTGCACTTTCTGAAAATGAACAAAAGCAAAGAACAAAGAGTTATATATGGAAATCTAGTACAGGGGAGTGGAGATCTAATTCCCATCAGATTTTAGCACATGGCATGTACTACTCTAACCCAATGTAAACATCAATCAACTCATTTTCAACTAACTAATTTCCCTTTCTCAAATCTTAAGTACGATTATTAGTTTCTTCTAATTCTCATTTTTATTTTTTGACCCACCTCAAACTTTTCAAAAGTATAAATTATTTTATAATTATACAACACTTTAGAATAGAATATAATACATAACATGGAGCAGTTTGGTATTCCTTCCTAAATAAGTTTATTCTTATTTTAAAATTTTTCCATCACGAGCTATTAATTAGCTCAAACTCTAATCATTATTTCATAATTGGAGGACAAAATAACATTGGAAAACATTTCATCACATTAATAAGAATAAGTAGCTAGTACCAAATTAGGTTGGAATCTTCCCATGTAATTATATACACCATCACATTTATAATATATTCATAAATAATTGAGATTCTATTCTGCATGGGAAAAAAAAAAAAGAGTTTATTTAAAAGCCAACATTAAAAATTTTGTAGAATATGAAAATGATTGCACTTTTAAAATGCATGTCAATCATTGATTTCGACTTTAAAGAGGTTTTATAATTATAGTAGTCATGTTTATCCTTGTATCTTAGAGTCTTGTAGTATTTGAAGTCATTTACTACAATTTTTTCTTTAAACTCCGCATTTACGGATTCCGATTAATTTAGATTTGGATGCTGTAGAGAATCATAAGGATTCCGCATTTCGTCACATATCTAATTTTGTTTATTTATATTAAAATCTTATTTAAAAAGTATAACATCTCATTTGGAGGCCTTACATAAAAAAAAAAAAATTATGGACAAATGGAAAAATCTTTTTGCCAATCTATATAAAGAAACTATGAATATTTAGAAGAAAATATTTGATTATGAAAGTGAAGAGAAAAAATTGATGTTTTAGGTTGAGAAAGAAATTACAATTATTAATATGATTATTGGCAAGTCCTTTTAAGATTGAAAACAAATGTTAGTGTTGGATGAGGAAGAAATTATCCACGTGTCAAATATTAACAATTTAGCTGACTATTATCCTTATGATTCTCCCTCTCCATACATCTTCTGTTGATAAAAAAGCCATAAACAAATATATACAGAGAAACAGAATAGAATAGGATCGACATTAACAACCACTACGAAACTACCTTCCAAGTTCGTGAATCCTACCTCTTTCTTTTCCCCTATATATTTCATCTTCTCCACACCCCCATTTCTCACTCCCCACAAACAATCCTTCCAGCAAAAATTAAATCCTTCAAAATGCCTTCTTCTTCAACTACTATTATCTCCAAATGCACTATCTACCCTGACCAAATCTCTTCAATTAAATCCCTTAAACTTTCCGTTTCTGATCTTCCTATGCTTTCTTGCCAATACATCCAAAAGGGTATTCTTCTTTCTCATCCACCTTACTCCTTTGATGATCTTATCACTTTTCTTAAACGTTCTCTTTCTACTGCTCTTTCTTTATTCCCTGCTTTAGCCGGCCGTCTTTCTACTGACTCCGACGGCCATGTTCATATCGTTTGTAACGATTCCGGTGTCAATTTTATTCAAGCTAAAGCTAGACATCTCTTTATTCATAACGTTATTATTCCTAATCATGATGTTCCTGATTGTGTTAAGACTTTTTTCACTTTTGATAGAATGCTTAGTTATTCCGGTCACTCTAATCCGTTGGTTGCTGTTCAGGTTACTGAACTTGCCGACGGCGTTTTCATTGGCTGTACTGTTAATCACGCCGTTACTGATGGGACTTCTTTTTGGCAATTTTTTAATACTTTTGCTGAAATCTGTAAAGGGTCTAAAAAACTATCTAAGTCTCCTGATTTCAGCCGCGAAACTGTTTTTAATTCTCCGGCCGTGCTTAAATTCCCCGCCGGTGGTCCTAATGTTACATTCTCCGGTGATGAGGCGTTGCGTGAACGGATTTTTCATTTTAGCAGAGAAGCTATTCAAAAGCTTAAAACCAGAGCTAACGCCGAGAGCAATTTGTTGGAGAGAATGGGAAAGCAATTTAATGACAATTGGAAAGTCGGAGATGCTGACAGTAATAATGGTTTTCTAAAGAATAAAACGGCAGAGATTTCGTCGTTTCAGTCTTTGTGTGCGCAACTCTGGCGTTCCGTTACACGTGCGAGGAATCTCTCTCCTACTAAAACGACTACGTTTCGTATGGCCGTGAATTGCCGGCACAGACTGGAACCGAAGCTGGATCCTTACTACTTTGGGAACGCGATACAGAGTATTCCTACCTTTGCTCCCATAGGAGAGCTTCTTTCTCAGGATCTGCACTGGGGAGCTGATTTGCTACACAAGAACGTCGTCGCACATGACAATAATACGGTGCGGCAGGGAATAGCTAATTGGGAAAAGGAACCACGGTTGTTCCCGCTAGGAAACTTCGACGGTGCATCAATCACGATGGGTAGCTCGCCGAGATTCCCGATGTACGATAATGATTTTGGGTGGGGCCGACCCTTGGCTATTAGGAGTGGTAGAGCCAATAAATTTGACGGTAAGATCTCAGCTTTTCCTGGAAGAGAAGGAAACGGAAGCGTTGATCTGGAGGTTGTTTTGGCGCCAGAAACAATGGCTGGGCTAGAAATGGACGGCGAGTTTATGCAGTATGTATCGATAAGCGAGTGAGTGAATTACACCGTAGTAAAACTCCGATGATCATACAAATATCGGCTAATTAAGGCTGCGCAGCGGACAGCCGAACATGTTGGCTAAGTGTACTGCTGGTGTTATTCATGTCCTCATCTTTGTGGTGTAATAGGGTGACGATTGTTACAGATCAGGCTTGTGGAAGTTGATTTGGTATTTGATGATTTTTCTTTTTTATTTTTTATTATTATATTAATTAGGGAGGGGATAATTGTATTAATAGGTGAATAAATAACACCATTTTGGGAGTGTATTGGGTTTAAACTTTAAATAATGTGTATGACTTTTGTAAATCGCAATTGGCAGCTTTCATTTTCCACCTAATTATAAAAATTTTAAACACCACTATCCTTGAATTTCCACATGATCCATACATTTTTACCCTTTTGTCTCAGAATAAATTGCTAATTTTTATTGTCATAGTGTGTATTTTTAGATTATAACAAAATTAAATAATAATCTTTCTTTTTGACTTTTTTTTTTTAACCAATTTTAACCATTCAGTAGTCCATGTATACCGTAACAGCCAAATAGAGGTATATTGGTATATTAGCGCCCTTATCTTAGTAAATTTATAATTCTAATTAATTTAATTTTTTTATTGTTAAAAAAATACAAAAAGAGATTTATAAATCTCTCATGTTTCTAGATAAATACTAAAATTACAAAATACTTGGTGCAACCTTTGAATACGTTGACTCTTTCCTTTATAATACTGAAAAGAGAGAATAATTTTGAGATGCTGGAGTTTTAGGTTAATTTACACCTAATTTTTTGGATTTTAAAATTAAGGTATGAGATCTTTCGCTTTTGATGAATTAATTATATTGTAAAATCTTTTCATCTAGTAGTCGTCTCTTTTGCCATTAGTTTGTATTGAAAAGACAAAAATGACTCTTTTACTTTAGTTTATTATTCATGCATCAATTCGTAGTATTTCTAGACGAGAGTGCATCTTATTTGTACTATAGTGCCTCTTCTTTGTTAGCCTAGGAACTCAACAGAAATTTAATTTGTCTTCTTCTACTTTGTTCATCCATGGCAAAAGAACCACAACATGATTTGCCCTCCAAGTTCACAACTTTGAAAATTAGAAATAAAAGATGCTTTAGGAACTGGAGGTTGACACCTTTTTATTTATGGCTTCAAAACCTCTATTTGATTGTCATAGCTAATCCCCATTAAAAGTTTCGGAGCACTAATTATTTTTTTTATTTTTATTATCAAATCCAAAGCTACCAACTGTGCCCTCAGTTCACTAGTCCAAAATGTAATGGTGATGGTGATGTTGAGGTTGGAGGTAGTGAGCTGGAGTTACTATTTTCTATTTTTCTTTTAACTTCTTTTAATTTAAAATTAAAAGTTGGATTTTTTTATTTTTTAAAAAAAATCAAGAAAGAAATTACAGACTAAGAGTGTTTTAGGGATTAAATAAAAGATTTGATGTATTGTTTTATGATTAACAAAATTTTTTTAATAAATTGAACATAAGGACTTAATAATATAATAATAATTCATCAAAAGTGAGAGACCCGTAATCAAATTTTTAAAACTAAAAAATTTAAGAGTAAATTATTACAAAACTCTAGAACCACAAATAATTTTCCATAATAAAAAAACAAAAAACAAATATTAGAAACATTTTATTGCTCAATTGGTCCAAACATATTTAGTTATGAAGTTTTGAAATTCTGGTGGTTGGATGTAAATAGATGGGGAAAATTGCAATATCAAAAAAGTTATACCACTCATTTTATGTATTATACTTTTTGAAAGTAAGCATTCAATATTTATATCAAGCAACTCACAAAATTCTCTAGTTAGGATATAGGAGGAGGATTTGATTTTAAATCGTTGAGGGAGTATAATATGTCGTTAGTGACGAAGCAAGAATGGAGGCTAATGACTAATTCTAAGTCTTTACAACAAGATATTATACCCAACTACATATTTTTTAATGCAGCAAGTTAATAATTGATTTCAATATGGTATTGCAACTGGGTTGTCTGAAGCGTTTTTACCTATCTGTGCTCGAATCGAACTGAAAATAAGGGAAAATACCCAAAATCAGCTTGAAATTTTTAATTCATCAACCATAAAACTCCTCTTGGCATTGAAAGTATCTCCAACCAATTGATTAGCAGAGATTAGGAAGGGTGCAACCAAACAGATGATGCAGAGATTAAGAAGGGTGCAACCAAACAGATGATTCTTTAAAATTTAGAGGAAAAAAGAGCAGAATATATCAAACTATAGGAATATTTTTATAATATTTAAAAAAAAAAAAAAAAAAAGAAAATCTAAATAGTGTGAAGAAAGTAAAAAAAACAAAACAAAACTTGATAGCAAAACAACTAATCGGTAGACGTAAAACAGAATTATAAATTTCCACAGCTGAAACTTCAAGTGAGCATAAAAGAGCCTTGGAGCAACTATACACCACAACCGGCTCCAAGTAGTCCAACCACTAATTAGTAGAGATATATCGTCTTCTCTAAAAATGATTTTTTTTAATAAACATATAATTTGTATCTTGTCAAACTTGTTTTACCTGATAAAAATCTGTATAGAGGCGAAAGCATCCAAATCTACTCTACTCATCATCAAAGCAAGTTCAAATGCAATTTAATTGCAAGGATAAGTCAACTAATAAAATTAGAGGAAATTTTTTCAGTGGATACGGATAAGCTATAATAAACATGTTTTATCATTCTTATATTTTAATTGTGTCATTTTAAAATTGATCTTTTAATTTTATTAAAAAAGCAAAATTCTTATTTTGGTCTTATTTATTTTAATTTCATACATATGTAATTTTATTTTACGTTACAAAGAAAATTGTGTTTCCTATCAAATTTTATATAAAACTATATGTCCTAGTTTGAAAATAAAAAATAAAATATGTTAATTATTATAATTAAATTCGATTGAATAAAAAGGTTGGAATATTCTAATTAGTATTTGAGAAAAAAAATAATAATATTAAAAACAGAGACACTAAATTATTTAATAGATAAAAAATTAGAGACTAAATTATAATTATCCATTTTTAGATGTGTTAACATGAGTTAAAATGAAGATGGATAAAAAATGAAAAAAAAAAAATCCAAAATAGAAAAGCAAAAAGTAGACGTTTCCCTAAAAAAAAACCTGCAGTATATTTACAGCACAGAAATCACAGAGCAAATTTGCAAAAAGTTGAGGGACAGTTACAATAAATTCTTACCAGCAATTCTCTCACAGGAAACATGAAACAATGTCAGTTTCTGTATATTTACCGTAAGAAACCCATATCAATGTCCAGTCTAATAGGGTTAGTCAGAAGAAAGGTTGTTTGCAACTGTCATGCATTTACATAACAATGCCGTAATATAATTTTCAAACAAGAGCATTTCCCATTCAATGCTCACATAAGAAAATTGATTTTCTTCATGCTTCTCTTATGCTATTAATACATAATAAATTAGAATACATTCATTTCCTGGAAAAAAATATATATATATCACACTAGTCTATCCAAACCATCTTATTGCAAACTTGACTATATTTTGTGGTCCATATATTATACATCAAATGAACAATGAATGCATCACAAACGATCCATCAGCACAACCTTCCCAGCGTTGTTTGCAGACCAATCCATCACCTATAGTTAATTTCTGGAGATGGGAAAAGTCGCTTTACCAGCCATTGAACCGGTCTCAGTAGCTGCGCTCTCTTCTTTCTCCAGAACCAAATCGCAGCATTGTATTGTTCGTTACGGATTTTTCTAGTGGCTGCTCTCCAATCATACTTCTCCATTTCTTCGCGTGCTGCTTTACCCATGGTTTCTCTTAGCTCACGGTTGTTTAACAATGGCTCTAATTTTTCCATGCAGTCATCCAAATCTCCGGGAGTAAACAGATACCCAATTTTACCATCTTGGTCCGGAGGGATTATATCTGGGATTCCTCCAGCATGGGCTCCCACAACAGGAATGCCTGAAGACATGGCCTCCAAAACAACGAGACCGAGTGTCTCAGATTCTGAAGGCATCAGAAAAACATCTCCGCTGGCATATGCCTGCGAGAGCTCCTCTCCGCCCAGCATTCCTGTAAACACAGCAGGCATGCCAGTGAACATCTTTTCCAGCTCCTCTCTGCCAAGATACCAGTCAAACTTCATCAATTATCATGCTTCACAAATAATCAGCTTGCTTTAATAATATGCTCAAGAAATAATATCAGACCCATTGACTAGTTTAAATGAGTACCTATATGGCCCATCTCCAATGAAGGCAATTCTTGCATCTGGAAGCCTATCCATGACCCTGTTAAAACAAAATTTATTGAATATAAAAACTCATAGGATAAAAGGCCATGCACACAGTAACTAAGTAGCAAAAGATTTTTAAATGTGCAAAAAACCAACACAACCATGTCATATTTCAGAAAACAAGTTGAAATTATGATAGCTATCAATCACACGGGAGAGAGAGAGGGAGGGAGGGAGAAGAAGATGAAGGAAATTAATGATATGGTAGAGCAAGAAATACCACTGAGAACTAGCCAATTAGGATAGCAGATGTTTTCCTTAAAAAAAAAAAAAGGTATAGCAGCTGTGTAAAGCAATTATTTTTACAGATAAAATATATTATCATAATTATCATTAACACAGAGGAATGAGGGGATACCTTGGAGAACTAGGATATTGAACATGCATATTTTAACAGAAATATATGACGTTAGCAATCAATTACACAGGAAAATGAGAGAGAAATTGGAGAATGAATATATGGTAGAACAAGAGATACCACTGAGCACCTCTGTTAGTTTTTTTGCATTTAAAATGGGCTGAACCGAATTTGACGTTTAAAACACACATTTTCGTTTTAAGCTTTTGATGCCGTTTAAAACGGATTAAAACGGCAGCTAAACGTTTTAAACGGAAAGTCGCGTATTTTTGTTTAAAATAGATTAAAAATACGGTGGCTAGTTTTAGGTTAATTTAACCAAATTTTCCTTCTCACTTGCGCAAATCATTTCAAAGAGAAACAAAAACACAGCAGTTCTCCCTCTTGCGATTCGCTGATTCTAAATCGATTCATCACCATCGGTAACGCACACTCAAACGAAGAGTTCTTGACCCTCTTTCACTACTCCGGCCGGCAGCAGGAAGGGAATAGGGATTGCAAATAAGGTTAGCTTTTGTAATTGGTCTTCTTCTTCATCTGCTTTTTTCCATTAATTTGTACAATTGGTTATAATATATGTTTTCTGTACCTTTTCTTTTCCTAGACAGCCAGACCACCATAAGCAGGAGATTATTCATTAACTGAAGCAGCAGCTCCACGTCCATTTCCTTTAAAAAATTGATTGATAATATTCTGTTTTCATATGTAACTAAGGTGTTTGTTTAATGTCTGAGTGAATGAGTTTGTTTTAGCATTTGGATATTTGGTCTTGTTCATTGAATTCAATGGAATCAAAGGAGAATAATTGTGTTTTCTGTTTCTTGAGTTTGATAATTGATATAATTACTTCCAGCTATAATCATTTTTGGATTTTGCTAAAAGTGAATGGAAAAAAGGATGGCTTCTTAATTAGAGTAAAAAAAAAAAAGTTACTGTTTTATTTTGTTATTTGCATATGTTGGTAATAAATTTGTGTTGTTAATAAATATACTATTTGTATGTTAATGAATATTTGATGTTTTGAATTATATTTTTATTGAATTTAATGGCATGTTATTTATTATTTTTTTCAAAATTGTATAGTTAAACTTCGAGATATTAACTGTATTAAAATGAGTGGCAGCTTTTTCAAAATTGTTGACTTTTATAATACCGATAGTTGAAATATTTTGTTATGCCACAAAAAGTCAAGCGCAAGTGCGTGCACGCACGCGCGCGCACACACACAGAGAGAGTGAGAGAGAGAGAATAATGTACCTTTTCAAGAAATCCAAACTCTTCTCAACCCCAAGTCGTCCAACATGAACTATTAATGGTTTGTCAGGCTCACCATTGCTGTTTTAGAAGAAAAACATTATCATTCATAAAACTCATGTAACAAAGTAGAAAGTTGGGCATAAAGGATGAGAGTGTTGTCATGCCTTAATCTCCATCGCATTTCCTGAGAGCGGAATCGAGGGTGGAAGCTTTCAGAATCAACACCCTTATTCCAAAGGCGAATCTTATTAGCTGAGAAATAGGCAAAAGAGATCAGTTTAAGATAATTCTATCGGAAGCATTTCAACCTAGCGAGATTTAGAAATGAAATGCATAAAGGTATTCAAAATATTGGGAACAAAATGCCATAGAAATTATTGGAAAATAGAAGTTGCTGGCAAATGGCACACAGAGGTACATATTGAATTTCGCATAGATAAGAAATAAACTGCAGAAAGATGAAGAATGATTAGGAACTAGTTGTTTGTTTTCACCTGCCGTCACCCTAGCTGCTTGGAGATCCCTTCCTATGGCAGCTGAAGGCACCAGCGTAAGGTCAGCTGCTCTGTGAAGAAATTCTGATGGCGAGCAAAATTCATTAATTATTACTGTTCAGAAATCTTAAAAGCTTTTTGACAGATGTATTAAATACAACACAGATATTAAACTCACATACTTATAACCAACCACATGGGTTTCACCAACCAGCTAAAAGTATATCTGGGGATGTATCTGTAGATCAAAACATGCAACATGCTCAGTCAGGGTTCAATGTATGCCTTAAAAGAAATCTGGTAATATAAGTCTGAAGAACCAGCATAGACATATGCATGAAAAGTGTTAAAGATCATAGAAGAAGCAGACTCACACAGGGACATGGGTATGATAAGACATAACTATGGGGACACACAATAATTTCGCAATCGCGAGAGCACCAAAAACCTACAACAAAGATTGCAGTGTCAGTCATCTATTACCACCAACCTTTTATATTCATCAACATCTTGTCAATTCAACGCATACCATTATTCCTGGTGATGATGCATGTATTATATCAGGTTTAAACCGTGCCACCTCTGAAATTATTCTTGGACTGAGTGCCAGAGAAAGAGGAACCTTCTGGTACCAGGGGCAGGGAAAACTGGAAAAGGATAAATTTTAAGAATTGTCAAAGAGTAAATCTATCTTTCAAACCCAAAATCATTGACCAAATTTCAACAACATACAGAAATCTAAATCATTAAATAGAAGTATGACTAGCATTATAATACTCAATGCACATTAGAAATTTGTAATAGTAAATAAAATGCAAATATAATAGCATGTATATTGCTATTATGCCAGAAGAACAAAAAACCATCGAGCAAGAGGGATGGGAATTTGCATTGATGGGATATAATTCATTTATATGGCTAAATGGAGAAATAGCCTAAGGTTACAATAACAACCTCCGTGATCCAATCAACTTTGCTCCATAAAACTCCTGAGGTACTCCTTCATGAGTTGTCACGACCATCACCTGTCCAATGCATACACAACAATTTCTTAGTTTTAACATGGAATAGCAATGTCGCTGGAAACAACAAAATGTTTGTTGAACCAAGAAACTTGCTGCTTTGAAATAGTAAGACTGGAAATAGCAAATAGAAAAATGAGCTGAGTCTAAACCAACTAATTTGCCAAGTAAAGGTGATTAATCCTCCACGAAATGTAAGAAAAGTCCGAATATTTTGACCAATTCAAGGTGTAAAACGGGGTTGCTCCTTCAGCAAAACTGGGTTTATTTCATCACTGTAGTTAAAAGGTTCAAAACTCTGAAGTAATGCTGGTAGCCTAAACAAAAACAAGCAAAATCGTAAAAGGATTGCCTAAATGGTTATACTCGAGATATGCCATTTGTATTTGGGTGAGGGGTTGACCACAAGTGTCCCAGCAAACTAAAATTGGAAATACTTGAGAGATGCCATTAGCACCATAAAATTAATTGACAACAGTCAGATACTTAAAAATGAGAAGCAACAGACAACCTCCAACACAGTTAGGATATATTTGGATTGCGGTGAACGAAAACAAGACATGCCTTTTCCTGGTCAAGGCATCAGAAAATTACCTCATCCCCCATTTCCCGTAAATATTTGATAAAATTCTGGAACCGATTTTTATACCCAGACACATATCTGCAAAACAAAAATATATAAGTTTAGAACATACACCATAAAGAGCTTTATTTATTCCTCATTCTTTAAAGCATAAGCCATTCCCATGATTCATCCATTACAATAAAGACATTGATTCATGAGTGCTTTTATCTCTCTTTCTCTCTACTTCTAAAGCAAGAACTCCCAAGAAACACAAATTTCACATAAGAAATAAGTTAACAGAGCACCCAATTAGTAAATAGCATCATATTAATGACTAAAACATCAACTCAATCACAGAGCATCCTCAGTGAAGAGCAGCTAAGTTATTTTACAGCATATCTCCATGAAATCATAAAGGCGTATAAAATGTTCAAAGTACGGGAACACACTTAGACAGAGTAATCCGAGTTCCAACACACTAAACACTAGAGAAACCACGTAATTGGTCAGATCCGCGTAGAAGACTAACACATTTAGCAAGAATTTAGAAATAATCTTATAATACCTTTTAACTATCAGAAAATCAATCAAAAAATCAAGCATATGACTTCAAATTTTAGTTAATAACCATGAAAATTCATCTAATCAGAAATATGACACGACGGAAAAACCCAAGTCAATGAATGTCGTGAAAAACCCAAGTCAATGATTGTCGTCAAAAACCCAACAACACAAAATTCATCCACAGAGCAATTCATCACTGAATCCACCAATTCAATGCCTTTTAGGTCATCAACAAAAATCCAGAACATCAAAAAAAATTAAAAATTAAAAAGGAAAAGAGAGAGACTGACGCAAATGGAGAAGGCTCAACAAACAGAACAATGCGGCGTGGCCTGGAATTAGTCTCGGAATCAAGCAAAGGAGGAGGATTCTCCCCCTCTTCTTCTTCTCTAAGTTCAGTAATAGTCATATCGCTATTATTTACTTTAACTTTAACAAGAGGGAATCTTTTTAACTTCCCAGGTTCCCTTCTGCCAGAAATGAAAATGGGGGGAGTTCTGAAAGAACAAGAAGATACAGAGGAAGAAGAAGAAGGGGTGTTAGAGAGAAATGGAGGAAAGCGAGAAGAATTTATAGAGAGAGAAGAAGAGGTTATCATGATAGAAAGGTTGGGCATAATATAGTAGTGAGAGATGCGTTGTTGATTAGTTGTTTAGTACTAATAGTTGCGTGAAAAAAAAAAATTAATAAAAAAAAAAAGATCTTTAAAGGATCAAAAAGAATGGATATTCTCCAAAAAAAGGCGGGTCTTTCTGCCATTGTAGCTTGTAAGAAAGCATCAAGAGGTATCCATGTAAGCATATACCTTTTGCCTTCTCTGTTTTTTTTTTTCTACTGACGTTTCTTTCTTTCCATATTTGCTAGCTAGCTCCGTTCGATTTCCTTTTTTTAATTAGAGAATGTTTGTAATTTTAAATTCTGACCAGATTGATATTAATCAGACTATAATTAATAAATTAAATTAATATAAACTAATCCCATTAATGTTTATTGGTTAATGAATTACTAATCAAATAGCTAATAACTAAATGCTAAAACAATAACCAATTTTGTCAAATATATTTATAGTGGAATTGACTCTCAACCTAATAGTTAGTGGGCTGTGTTGTATCTTGTTAGTTACGAATTTAAATCTCTTATTTGCTACGAGTTTGAATCTATATACAAGCATGTGTTCATAGGGGATAGAATCAATCCTCTTGTGTGGCTCATGGATTAAATCAGTCTATCGAATTAAAATTTAGAGACTTAAAGGGTATTTGGTTTAGTTGTTTAATTTAACTTATAACTAACTAAACACTCAAAAACTAAAGTTTAAGTATTTAGTAAATTTTAAAATCAGCAATTTATAACAATTAGAAACTCCAAAAGCTCAATAAGCTCTATTTGAAGTTTTTTCATTTCAGCTGATAGCTGATTAATATTAATACTATATTAAGTTTGTTAAAATAGAAATAAAAATTAATATTAATAAATAATTATACATTTATTGGTAATTTCACATTTTAATCGTAATTACTATTGTTTTTTACCAAAGCAACCGAATGAGCTATTAATTATCCGCTAATAGTTATCAGCTACCAGCTGATATGAATGTTGAACTAAATATACTCTTAGTTGAGATGATTACATATTATTTTTTTTTCAAATAGTTTTTTTATGAAAAATAATTTCATCAAATTTCAAAAGATAATAAAGTATCATTTGGTTGAAAGTAAGTAAATTTAGGAAATTGAATTTTCCGAGAATAAAAACAATTCAACATTTGTTTTCCAAAAAAAAAGAAGTTATCGAGAAATAAACAACTTTAATTCTACTTTTACAAAAAAAGTAAATTCTCATCTGTATTAAAGGATAAAAATTTTTATTTTATCCTTTATTTTTAAATTTTATTATTTTATATAAAGGTTATATGTATCATTTTAAAATAATATTTTATTAATAAATTTTAATTCTCGAGAATTTAATATATCAATCAAACGTTTTCAATCTTAACTTCTTAGAAAATAACTTCTCTGCAAGTATACTTTTTAGAAAGTCCACTTCTTAAAAAATAGAGATACTTACTTGAACCAAACAATACCTAAATCAATAAGGTGGTCGATTTGCAATCCATACCCTTCAGTCAAAGACATCATTATTTGAGCCAAAGAATGAGCAACACCGTTTACAAACTGTCTCACAAACCTAAGATTCAATTTCCTTATTTTAGGCACAAGAAACTTAAAATTAAAAACTACCACACTAAAAGGTGAAATATTTTTAGGTGAAACATTTAAACAATTAAAATAAGTATAATAGCCTAAATACAAAGTTAAGCGTCTAACTACATAAATCTTACTAGATTATCTAATTGACCCTAAAAAGATTTCTGTATTGCCTATACAAAATTCCCTCAGAATCATGTATCACACAACTAACGCTCATATACCCACTAAACATCGCTCCTACATTTGCCTTTAACTTCCCTGGAAGAGACTTATCCTAAGAAATAACCGAATTGGTCCCCTCATTTATAGAGGATTTAACAGCCAACTAATTGGAATTACAAGCTCTCCTTTACACCTACCTCATATTCTTCCATGATCACCATACTATTGCATTTCTTGTCTCCCAAATTTCCCAAAAAATCATAGCACAAATTGGAGCTCCACTCGCATCCATTGTCATAAGCAAATCGAATAAGTACCTTATTCAATGTTTTTTATTGAGCTTTCGAGATCTTAGCAGTATAGTATAAACAACAAGATCTAAATTAAGTTTCAGAAGTGTTATATGTGAATTTTGTGCATCTGGTTGGTCGCTTAGAACCACCACTTCTTCACCACACTTAACAAAAATGTTTTCCTTTCGCAATCTTCACTCACAACATAATTTCATTTAAAAGTTTTGCCCTGATAAGGTACAAAATATACAAAAATTATCAGATAAAAATCAAATGAACATTTAATGGCAAATGGAGTGGTAACTAGATAATAATATATTGATGTATTATTGTTTTGCAGGAAAAATTAATGTCTTTTTATTTATCAGAATTTTTTTTTTTTTTTGAACATTAGAAGAAATATATTATTATCATTCAGAATAAAACTTAAACAACACATCAATTATACTAATTCACAATTGAAATCTGTCATGGGAATAAAGTCACGCGCTAATATGTAGACACATCTTTTCTTCTAACATCTAATTCAGAAAAACCTTAATATATGGTGTAGAAGCAAGAACATCTACATAGTGTTTTTAAAATTCCATTCATACTTATTTATTTAATCTATTGGTTTGAAAGAAGTTTGTTTTTTTAATTTTTATCGTTGTCTTACTTTAATACAATTTGTGTTTTGTATTACTTTATTTAGTATTTGATAATATTTAATTTTTATTTGTATATTAAAATTTTATTGATTTTTGAGATATTTTAACCCATATTTGTCTTCTAAAAAATAAGTTCTTTCATATAGAAAATTTTTAATATTAAATTTTAACACATTTTTCTAATTAAGGTTTCATTTAAATTAATTTCTAAATTAAATATCTGATATTTTATATTTGATATCTTTCTTTAACATATTTTTCCAAATTCTTTATTTTCATTTAGAAAAATATTACACTATTAATTATTCAAATATTTAGTCTTTTAGAATTTTTATTCAATATTAAAAACTAAAAACTTATTCAAATCAAAATTAAAATTTCAATTAATTACATACTAATAAAAAAATTGGAGCTAAATGCTCCTTTCTTTTTATTTTATTCTTGCATTATTTTACTACCATTTTCTAATGATTTGTTTACTGAATATAATAATTAAAAGCTAAAAATTTTACAATTTTCATATTTTTAGGTGATCTATAAAATTATTTCTCCTCAACAATTCTAATATGACTACTAAATTAAGCATTTCCACTATAACTGTTGATTACTTGATACATTAGAAAAATAAAAAAAAAAATATCTTCAATGCTATATTCTATCTAGGATGTGAAGCTGATGTGGACTAGACAATGTCTAATTGACCTTTTATTTCGACGGTCTTAGAGCATTTCTATGCTAACGTGACTTGCAGTTGATGTATCAAGTAAAATGGAAAGTGTAAATGTTATGTGGCTAAATGTTTATTTATAAATGTTCACATTAAAAGAATTATCTCAAATGTATATCTTCTATCTTATATTTTCTTTGGACCCACAATTTAATTCGTAACCAATCATATAACAATATTAATCTGGATATTTTCTAACAAATCTTCTATTGTTAGACAATATATATTATCACGTATTTTGACAATCAACTAGATGATTGCATTAGAGACTATTTCTTTCAATTTTTTTTTATGTGGCAAGTGAATAAAAACAATCCGCTTTTGCATTGGAAATATCTTTATAAACAATGTTTATATTGTAGTGCATTGTGATTGATTTTACATTAAATTAAAATTATAAAACAAACCTAAAAAATAGAATGAAAAGTGTTACATTAGAAATGAAATTTTTAAATTAAATGTTTACTCATAAATATTTATCTTTATCCCCTTCACACTTTCTATTTGATAACAAATAAAACGTAACCTAACGATATTTATAAATGATAAAATGTAAGAAATTATTTAATCAGTTTCTACTAAAAATAATTGATTAGAATAAATATGAAGAGCTAAATAATAATGTATCCATAAAAAGAAAGGGAAAGAAACATAATTAAAATTACAAGAAAGATTGTGTGGCCAGAATTATAGGTCCATCCAAGTCTACAAGTGCTTGGATTGTTTGTTGGGACAATGAAATAAACATGTGAGTAATAAATATCGTAGGTCACATGCTTGTCCTTTTTTTGAAATTATATTATTTGTGGGAAAGATGATCCAACAATTTAGCCCTCATACCTTTTATTATACTTACCTTCCTCCTCCATCCCCATCCTAACAAACATTAATAAATTGTTCAATTTTTATTTAATTAAAACATAGTGGTTATCAAAAAGCAAGCTCAAAGTACACGGATATGTTTTATCCATGGTCTAGGGGTAACTCCCAATTTAAGGTCTAAATTTCATTTCCCAATAATAAGATCCTCCACCTTTGGAATTTTACTCCCCGAAGATCTTTTTTGACTGTAATCCCTGATCTCCAGCTAACTAAGCATGATATAGAGGCTGACATGGCAGGTGACGCGTTGTAAAGTAGAAATTAAAGGACTAAAATATAAATTTTCAAATAACACTTCATCTTCGTATAGATTAAATATAAAATTATCTTCCCAAAATTCAATTTCCATTTTTTACAATAAACAAATCAAAACTCTATTAAACCAAATCTCTGGTCATAAGAAATCATGATATGGTTTTAATTTCGACAACACGGTTTGGTCGAAAACAGTTCAAAGAACAAAGAAAAAGGATGAAAGAAAATAGAGTTGGTGATTTTTTTTCTCCCAAGTATGAACTAAAAAGGAATAAAAGAATAGGGAG
Source organism: Croton setiger (assembly GCA_948099555.1). Classification (NCBI taxonomy): domain Eukaryota; kingdom Viridiplantae; phylum Streptophyta; class Magnoliopsida; order Malpighiales; family Euphorbiaceae; genus Croton; species Croton setiger. Next base: position 22,842 of record CANUEY010586369.1, read on the forward strand.
AAGAAGAAAAAGAAAGAGGTTGCTGAACTTTTTCTTTCAACTATTTTTGTTTTTTACTTATGCTACTAAAATAAAATTTTGATTGTATACTGCTAAAATTTTATTTTCGTACAATTGTGTTTATAGCTAAAAAGTTGGGTTACAAAAATTTTATTTCAATGCATTTCTATTGCAATTGAATTTTAATTAAAAAAAATATAACAATTTTAAATATCTTACGTATTAATTTTATTTTAGTGCCACAACTCTACTTCTAGGTTAATCATTCATTCAAATTGTGGGGTCTTCTTCTCCTTCATATCTCCTCATTTCTACTGCTCACACTCGCTTCCATGTCATCATCACCAATCTACCAAAATATTTTCTCAAGAGAGTAGCATTCAGGATGACAAGCTTAATGCTCCTTTCTCTCTACTTTACTCCTCCCAATAATTTGTGGTTTGTGATGTTAATGTCAAAATGCCAAGGAGGATAAAACCCATGAAAAAACGTAGGGAACTAGTATAAAAATAAAAGTTTGTATTTGTGTTTTCTAAAATCCCCTAAAACAGACTAATATTAGGAAACTATTTAAAAATTTTAATATATTAAATTGGTAACTTAATTTATACTGTTGTTTTAGAATTGATATTAGATCAAGTTAAGAAAAATAATTATTGAAAAAAATATCCTTTAAGTCAATACAAGATTAAAAAAAATTGGCCGATTTATGCATTTCTATTCATGTTTATCATTAATTTATAAATAGTTTACCATCTATATTTGCAATCTGTTTCGCTATTTATAATTTTCTTATCGTCCGTTTGAAACTTGTTTCTATTATCCTTATAATTTGTATCCATTATGTTTCATTTCAATAACATTGTCCATTCAAAACCAAACAAAAGGAAATCAAAAAATCACGACTGCATAATCATATCTTTTGCTTCAAATTGTAGATCATCATACTCATCGACTTCTTCCCTACAAAGAGAGAATGAATGAATTGGTACTGACGTCCTCCACAAAACCAAGTTTCTGATTTTGCATTCCTAGCATTGATGGATGAGTCATGGTGGTATAACTTAATATTCTCAATGTCACCATTGTCTTCAGATAACGTCGGGTATTATCTTTTCCCCAGCAAATATAACTAATGTCATATATTTGTAATAATGGAATTATTTTTTTTTAAATGAGATATTGTCTGTTAATTTTTATTAACGAAAGACAAATTAATATAATTATTTATTAAAAAAAAAGCATATTACCGGACATAAAATATGATGACAAGTTAGTTTGATTTGTAAAAAAAAAGGGGATAAAGACTATAAAATCTCTGAAATATTACAAGATTAACCATTTAGTCCTTATTTTTAAAAATATATTGATTAGCCCTTAACTATAAACTTTATTATATTATTTATTCGCTCTATTAGAAGTATAGATAAAAACTTGATAAAAATACATTAATATTCTAAGTAGTTAATTATTTACATTTTAGGGACTAATAGTTTATTTGATTAAATTTAAGAGATTAAATAATTAATTATGCAAAATCTCACAATACATCATATATATTCCAAGTAATACAAATATAAACCTAAAATATACATTAAATTTCCAGAAGTCCATAAAGCAGCAACAAAATCTTCTATCTTCCAAATCCCATGGAACCCTTACATAAAAGGGAATCCAAAGCAAGTCCTAAGAATTTTTCAAGTGTCAAAATATGGGTTGCAGATTTCAAAATGCTACAATTTCTTCAAAACTGGAAACCTGTTTCTTGACATTTTCAACAGCAACAGGACTCTATTCTTACTAACTTAAATGCGCCTTAACTTAAAATAAGCAGCTTCACACAATTTATCTTTAACTTTGACTACACTCTTCATTATTTTGAAGACTTTTCTGTGCCTTAGTAAGACTTGTAGGGAGGGATTACCAACTGTTTTTGATTTTGAATTTAACAATGCCACCCAAATAATTCTCAGAAATCACAAAACCATGCATTAATACCTAAAAGATAAAGAATTTCTTACACATTTAGCCTCCCTAAGTTCCAATCTGTTAGTTGACAGTAAAAGAGCTAAATAGCAATGGACTTAATTCACATAAACATAATAATATGTTATATATATTTGTTTTGGCCTATGATTTTCTTTCCTAGTTTATACAAATATTTGATTGAGTTAAAATTGTAAAATTTAATGAAAGAAATTGGATAACGTAATTATGTAAAGTTCATTTGATTAAATTATAGTTTTGTGTTGTCCAAAAGTTTGATGAAATTGATATCTCAAAATTTTAATTTGTTAATTGCAAACTTAATCAAACTCAGGAGTTCTATAAATTGGAAAGTCAACAAAATATAACCATCATCATGATATAAATTTTTTTAGTCTGTTTATCCATTTTAATTTTTAAGTTATTATATATAATAATTTTGTGGGTTTCTTAACAATAAAAAATTTCAATATTTGTTTCACTACTAATTAATACAAACACAGATTTTCAGCAAAGTAAGAGGTTGTCCCATGGAAATACCTGAACTTTACCCCAATTTGATTGTAGGAGAGGAGACTGACTGACCAATTCCATATACTAAATAGAAATACTCAGCTTTTACATTCTTTTGGGTTTGAAAGAGAAAGGAAAAAAGGAAACATAAAAGTGGGGCCTTTAAGCTCCCCAGTCAAAAAACATATAACAGCACAGGAGGAGTATTCAAATAGATTCCCTCTTAAACCCACCATTTTTTTTTATTTTTTACTAACAGAATCAGCCAACAAAAGAAGAAAACCTCTCACTTCCTCAAAAGAATCGCTGATGGGGAGAGTATCTTTTTTCTCTCTCCTTGTTCCCCTCTTCCTCTTCTTCTTATCTCTTCCTTAATCTTATTATACCCTTTCTTTTAGTTTTTTATCCTCATAATCGTTAAATTTAGTGTCTAACTTTTATTAAATGTTTCAATTTATTATTACAATTATTATCCAAAATGATATCTAAATTCACAAAATCAATTTTCTACTGACGTGGCTCGTCGAATTTTGACATATTTCAATATGATAACTAACCTGTATAAAATATTTCAATTCAGTGTTTAATCTTTATAAAAGGCGTTCACTCACCGTTCCCCTTTTCCTCCCCTAAGATGTCATTTTTTACAGTAAATAGTCAAGATAAAATGTCCTTTAGAATCATCTCATGCCCAAAAGTCCAAAATTATTTTTTCAGATTAATGCTTTATTTGAACAAAATCAACTAAAAACTTATAGGACTTAAATTTCTTTTTTGTCACTTGAAATCACAATGGAATTGGCTCAGTAGGTCAGATCAGATCTTGGTGAGAGTCACTAGTGTCCTTAAATTGATTTTAAAGTTGTCAGAATGGGCGAAAGTCTCAAACTTATGATCTGATATATTCGTTTGATAGAAAATTTTCGGTTTCAGTTGAATTTTCATTGACTTATGTATTTTGTCAAATATGAGATTACTAGCTGATTTTTCTTGTATACCTCTTTATTTTGATGTAATGTAATTAATGGCGACCAAAGAGAATAGTAATTTGAATGGTTTTATCCAATTCCATCCAAACGGGATTAGGCTATGCATGAGGCACAGGGACCTAGAACCGGAACCGGTGTTTCAAAATCAGAACCGAAATTAGAACCAAATATTTTTATATATGATTTTGGTTCTGGTTCTTATGTGAAACCGACTTGGAACTAGTGTTGGAACCGTCACGAGAACTAGAAACGAGAGTAAGAATCAGAACCATAAATAATTATAAGAGTATTGCTTAAAGGACGTCATGTTACTATTTTAAATATTGAAACCTAAACACAACCCATATTATGTAACCTCTCAATTCTCGAACCTTAATCTTTCACGCAAGCATCTATCTCTCTCTCCCAAACCACTCAATTACATTGCCTCTTCTTATCGTCGTGTCGTCTCTCTTGTCCGGTCCTAGTCTAAAGACAGCTGCCTTCCTTCTTCTTCAGCTGAGTTGCAATAAGGAGATAGTAAATGTATATTTATTTAGATTTCTAATCTTAATTATTGTCGTTTTGGGTTAATGAAATTTATCTTGTATTATAGCTATACAAAACGTTAAAGGATGTAAAATTATACAAAACCTTAAGAAATTTATTGTTTAATTAAATTAGTTATATATGTTTTTATGACTGTAAGTTTAAGAATGTAAAGTTACAATTAGTAGTTAATATTTACTTTGTTTTGGCTATTTGAAAATAATATTAAATATTGTGAACTCAATTATTAATGTTGGTAATACTCTATATATTCTTTTAGGATATTGTTATTTAAATCATTATAATTTTATTATTTTTTCAATTAAATTTTAATTTAAAATGATATGTTTTAATATTCAAAATTTTGGTTTACTATGAATCAGATCTGAAGTCGGAATTGAAAAATAAGAATCAAAATTCGAACCGAAAAATGGATCTAGTTCTTGTTTCAAGCAATCGTTAAAATGGTTTTAGTTTTGGTTTCTGATAGGAACCGATCTAGAACCGGAACCACTTATCCCTAAACGGGATATTAAGCATTCTTTTTATAAAAAAAAAAAAAAATTATTACATTCTTTTTATAAAAAAAAAAAAATTGATTTTATGTTTCTTTCTCTCATGTACCACAATTCAATTCTACATCATTTTACATCCATCTCTTTTGTCGTGTATATAGCAAGCCAACAAGTATACTTTGGATCAATATTAATATTAATACATATATTTTTAATTAATTTAAAAAAAATTGAAGTAAAAACGACTTATTTCAAAACATGTGAATATAAGTATCTTATATTGTTAGTAATTGGAGGTATATGTTTACGTGGAATACAGCATCAGATTTCATATTATTTCGGGCTCCACCACAACTGCTGCCATTACTCTACTTCTTTGACCAAAACCCATCTTTGTTATGCCTAATTAGCCTACTGAATTGAATTTATGGGACCCATTTCTTGTACACGAACACAATCTTCTCGTCATTCATAACAACCTTTTCGTGTTTTTTGATCTTCCACTGGCACTGCTCCTTCTTTTTTCTAAATTTTATTTGATGCTTCTCTTTACAATTGGCTGGCTTCCCAGATTCAATTATACCTCATTTTCAAATTCATGATTTTAGCTAAATTTGCTGAGATCATCAGTGAACTGAAATATAAGGAAAAAAAAAACATGTTCAAAGAGCAAATGGGCTAATTACAAAACTGGCATTACCTTTATATTTTGGACTAGTGATAAGAATAGTAAGCAACCTACCCTTTAGATTATCCCAGTAGTCAAATACACCACGTGCATGGCTCATGCACTTATGCACGTATATATAGTATATACATTAGGTATCTAGCTAAAGCAATTCTTACAATTTTGCAAAGCAGTCAATCTATGAGGTTTGAACAAGCTACATTTTAGTCAGTACTGTATATTCCTTGTTTCAAAAGACAAGCCTAGTCCAAGGTTTTACCTTCTGTCTTCACTGTCTTTTTTTTTTTCTTTTTTCTTTTTATTTATTATTATTTTATTTTCAATTTGTCCTCAGCTTTTCTCTTTATGTCACATAAATACTCCAACAATAAATACTCTATAGACCCATTCCCACTGCCTCTTGTTTCTTTTCTTGTTCCTAAGTTTCTCTCAAATATTCTCTCATTCAACAATGTCATGTGATGCAAGTAAGCGAGTGAGCTTCAGTCCTGATGTCCATGATAAGCCAATCTTTGTTAAAAATGGAAGTGGAATCAGAGTTGCAGCTAACAAAAAAAGGGTTGCCGGAATTTTTAGCTTCAGGCTAAATAGAAGCTCCAAATTCTCACCGGTAAGACTATTCAGGCGACTCAGTGCTAAGGTAGTAAGAGTTGTTCGTTTCATTTCCATACCAAGGAAATCTTCACGTAAAGTTTCTTCTTCAGCCAGTTTAGCAAGATCAAGATCACTTGCGGATGGAATAGATTCACAACGAGCTGAAGCCATAGAAGATTGTATTGAGTTCTTGAATTCTTCATCCTCTCTGCAGAGGTCAAATTCGGTTTCTGCAAATTCTTGTTATAAATTTTAGAATAATGGGAATTAGGGAATTAGTATGTAAATGCAAGAAAAAGAAAAAGTTGATGATTCATTCGAGGGACAAATTTATGACTATGAAGTATTATCACTTTCCATGTAATATATGACAAATTCTAAAGGTAAAGTATTTAATTTCAAGTTTTCATCCAAAATACTATCAAGCTCTAGTAAAAGTGTACTATAAGACAAATTTCATATATGATAACTCAACATTATACAACTAATAGAAACAGACCATAGCAAGGGTGGGGCAAACGTAGATGGTTGAGCCAATCTAACACTAGAAAGGTAGAGTCAGCATCATACCCATCCCACCAAAAGCTTAGCGAATATGCCCACTTGGTATTCCCTTTTTCACAATTCACTTTAGCTCCATTGTTTTAACTCCAATGGCATACTAATTAGGGGCGTGTGATAGAGCGATAAGTGATCTTACTCCCTTCACCAAGATCAAGAGTTCGACCCTACTTCGAGTATTAAAAAAGGTTAAATATACAAACCAAATTAGTCCATTAATATGTTTTGTGTCTGAAAGATGGTTTGCCTAAGACACCGGATACAACATGCAAAAAGAAAAAAAAAAAAAAACTCCAATTGCATAGCCCAACTAGGCATAGAAACACTTGATTACATTATTAGGCGCACGGGTTAGAAGACTTAAAAGACAACCTCAATAGGGCGAATGGCAACAAATTCTGCAACCCATCATTCAAACCACTTGGTTATTACAATTGTAAGTTACAGAAAATTGTCTTGTCTACATATTCCAACAGATGTAAAAGAGACATGAACTGGCAACAATTTAGACAAATTAAGTAATGAATCATCATGAGAAAGTAGTTCTTAGGATATAATCATTGTATGTCTGCCAGTAACATGAAAGTACAACAAAACTAACCCTTTGAAAATTTTTTGGCTCATATGTAAGGAGAAAAAGTATAGAAAAGCAATTCAAGAATCCAATGAGAGTTTTTCAAGATCTCGGATACCGTGATTAGAAGCTTTCTTCATTTCAAGAGCTCTCTTGTAAGGAGGGGCAATTGGGGGTTGTACAGGATCTAAACTCTGATAAGTGCCTTCAGCAACTTTCGGCAGTGGATATGACCGGTCAGAATCATACCCACTCAGGTCCCCACAAGCTAGAAATGGGATATATACCTTATTTGGTCCTTCCAACCAACCACTACTGCAATCTGTAATGTCACAAATGCAATTAACAGAAAATTATAAAAAAAAAAAAAAAATCCAGCAATGAAAAACAAGACATATAAGGCCCCTAGAAGAACAATTACGAGTAATTTAAGTATGATTTATGATTGTCTTACACTGCATGGAATCACATCCAAGACAATATGCAAAGCACAAACAAAAGACAAAAAGTTCTGAGAAATTATTTCATTACACCAGAAGGATTTTAACAAGTGTTTTTGTCTTTATATTGAAAAAAGCTTTTTTAAAGTTTAGCCAAATGCTTGGCATTTCCTTGAATTAAATTGGCATGCATCAAGCATTCAAGCTATAATAAGACAAACTGTAGGGTGTGGAGCAGCTAGAGTTCATGCAGAGCCAATCTAACATTCAATATTCCCTGATTTGTAATCACTTACTCACACTATGTCTGCATTTCAATCTTACCAGATATAAGGACTGCCACAACAGTTATGTTGTTCAATCATTTATTTTTTCATTTCAAACGGAAAATTGAAAAAAGATAAACTGAAAACTTTGACAGCTCTTAATGGATAGTCCTATAGAGGGACAAGAACTATGATATGCGTTTGTGAATCCATCATGATTGCATAAGATTTGGAATTGGTTACACTAATTTGAAGAGGAATAACGATCTATCTGCTTGACAACTCAGAGGAGAAAAGACTTAATCAAATATAGAACGAATTTCTAAGCACAAAAAAAGTCCACATAGAAGTACATGAAAAAGCATAAAAAATACATAAAATAATAATCTGTGCATATGAAATTGTTAATTACCTAGATTATCTGTGCCTGAGGGGCTTCCCACCTTCTCTAGGAGACGATACAAGTCTTTTGGATTAAATCCCTCAGGAGGGGAATAATTTTCGCAAACTGCAAATGCCTCTGCATTAGGAGTGATAATAATATTAGCTTTTAAGAGATTCGTTTGTCTTCTGCGTTGCATATATAAGATTATCTTTTGGTTTTATGACAATCATGAGAGTTTATAGGTGGTTTCAAAAGTCAGAAGAAAAAGAAAAGGAAAAAGAATAGAAAAAAAAAATACCTATGCTAGAATTGCGGCTACTTTTTGGTTTTGCAAAAGTTACAACCGGGAAAAATAACTTCAGCTGCAAAGATAAACAAAAATAAATGGTCCATTTGAACTCAGGTAACAACAAGAATATTTAATTTGATCATAGCTTTTATGATCACTGATGAAAGAACCAAAACCATAAAGGGAGGAAGATGAGCTGGGGGTATCCAAAAGTATTTCCAATCATATTCATCAAACTATATGCAATTGGTCATTCAGTTACGGATCTGCATTCAATAACTCAACATCAAGTAAAAACAATAATTCAAAATCTGGCACCTGTAGACCAATTAACAAATGCTAAATTGCCCTTCATATCCGAAAAATTAAATGCTACTTGGCTTAAGGATAACAAGCCAATGACCCTTGGTTTTGTTTTTAGGCATGCAGCATAATTCAGCTTAGTGAACAAATTTACAACAGTAACTGAAAAGTTTGTGCATAAACATTTCAAAAATCAAACACATTACATAAAAAGATTACCAGAATATAAAGCACCGCCCAAGAATTGAGAGGAATGTTGGAAGTAACAAACAAGCACAGAAGTTAACTTGTAAAAAACGACCAAGTACCTGGTAGTAGAGAAGACTTGTATCTTTTCCACGAAATATCTTTGCAATAAACTTTCCACCTTCCCTAAGTACATGTGTGACAATTGTCAAACCCTGCAAACAGTGTGATTCAGCAAGGTATTATCAATCTAGTGAAAGAAACCTGCCAACATTCAAACAATCTGGAACAAATGCATGCATAATAGAAATGGGAAAAACACTTAAGGCGGACAGCTGTTAGATGCTTTCGTAAATGTTGCAAAAAACTTGTTTCTTTCATCTTGGACACTTCCTACTCAAGGAATGTTGATCTGTATATTTAATTGTATGGGTCCTATATTCAGCGGAACGACATTTTTGCCAAGGTTGTATGCCTTTTTTTTTCAACCTACTCAAGTCCAAACCATTTGGACCTTTGAGAGGTTCTAACCAAGGAGCTCGTAGATCCCAGTCCAGTACCTAGGCATTCTCGGAAACCCATCAGTCTTTGAAAGAAGCCTGCTTGACCATAGAGCTCTCTTTCATATCACATTACTTCTTCCATAATCTTCCTCGCCCAGGAAGGCCTGCAACACAGTTAAGTTGAACAGGCTCTAAGAGATGATCTAAAAGAACCACCTCCCTGGATTGAAACACCATGACAACCAAATCATTGACTTAAGACTTTTGTTCTGTTTGGTATGGTTATTGGCTAAATCAAAACATCAACATGTAAAGTTGCACAACTGGAAGCTTCAGTACTAGCTACCCTTAATGGTAACCTGTCGGCTAACAGTAACACAACACTTATCTCAAATTAAAGTCATCAGCACAAATATTAAAAGATCATCTAGAACCTTATGATGAGATTCAAAATCACGAGAGAAGTGCATGATTCTTAAGATTATTTTAGGATTAATATCTACATGCAAGTGATTATTATGATAAAACAATACAGAAGACCTACTAAAGTGAATCAGATAAACCTCATAATATTGCATACCCTGATTGCAAAGGATAATGTATTTTGTAATGTTAAAGAAAAAATCAGCAAGACTTAATGTGACAAATATTTTTCACATGCTAAAGTATTCATATTCCTTCAAAAAAAAAAAAAAAGGGGGTAGGTACAATTGTTAAGCATGCTGGAGTAAGCCTCCTTGACTATGGAACAAAATACTCTCACCGCTAGTATGAGTTGGGACTGAACAAATTCATCCATGTCATGAAGACCAGTGACTGCAAGACATACAAGAATAGTGCAAGCTTAAGAATCTAAATAATTTATGGTATTTAAGCAAACATAATGTAATTAAACATTTAATATGAAGTTAGGGTCAGTTGCTATTTTACCATCTGGTGCACCATCACACACAACCAGGTCAGCCTTGCAGCCATCAAAATGTCTAATGACCTGTAAAAAAGTGCAAAACCAATGAAGAACCATCAACCTCATAACAGTAACAGAAGTTTATGAGGTTCCATGCTAAAGTATAAGCAACAAACACCCAAGAATATTCTTTATTAAATAATATCCCTAGTTATTTGGCTAGGATAAATATTCCCTAGACAGACACTGAATATGATCATATATTTCTAATTAGATAGGGATTTTAATTGAAAGGAAATACAACTTGTACCCCAGTATAAGGGGCCTTAGGGTAAAATTCTATTCAATTCATCAATAAAACAACTCACTCCCATGTTCTCCTATGCCTCGTTTATTTTATTTTTACTGTTATCAATGAGTATGCTCGTATCAAAAGAAACAAAATGATATATAATGGTGAAAAAGCATTCAGAAAATCCCACTGGAAAAGCATGAAGACAGAATACATGATCATCCTACAATTCTACATAGAATATTTAGAGTTCACTTCCCCAATAAGTTTCTGTTGGCATTTCTAGAAGGAGCCTTTGAAATCATAAAACCAATACACTCTTACCCAGTGATTCAAGGCAAAAGTACAGAATGAGCACAATGTCTTCTCATGAATGTTCAATATATTCTAAGCCATTTGAGATAATTAAACTAAGCCATTTAAATTCACAGGAATATTGAAAACATAGACTTTCTACAAACATGAAAGATGAACATGAACACAACATAAATGAACATCTTCAGGGTCTCACCACTTCAGCTGTTCGAGCATTTGTGATGTCACCCTGAACCTGAATAACACCTTCAATTGGCGCCATGGGTTGCAAATCAATAGCCACTATAAGAGGAAGATCATCATCCCTGCGAGTCACAATTAGTAAGTACCATAAATAGGAATGAAGAAAAAATTTCTTTCTTTTTCTGGCAATAAAATTAGAAGGTTTTAAATATGAATATCTCAGTAATGAATGATCATACATGAGGACTTCTGTATGGATATAATAAATAATCCTAGCAGAGTACTAAAGAGTTTGAGCTTGGTAAGACTTAATTTCAATCAAGCTCAACGTCAATTCACTGTTTAAGGTTGTTTGAATATAAATTACCAAACTTTAAAAAAGTTAAAAACCAAGAAAATAAAAACTCCAAGTCACCAATATTTTATCTACAACTTCTAATAAAGCATAAAAAGCATTACAACATATGGAATTGAACACCTGGACCAAAGGAAAGCATTACAACATATGGAGTTGAACACCTGGACCAAAGGATCATAGATAGTTTATTTAAAAAAAAAAAAAAGAAAAGAGTTATGTTTACCCTTAGCGTACATTAGCAGCTAACTTAAACATAACGAAGCCATACCCAGTTCATGAATATAATTTCATCCATGCTCATCTTTGTTCATTCATTAAACAAGTCTAAAATTTTTTATCATATGATTAACCTAACTTCGAAGAAGAAACTTCAAGTAACCTAGTTCACCAGCTAGTTGGGATTGCACATTCATTTGGACAGATACACGATAATAACCTAATATAGAAATTTTGACCTGATGAACATGTAAAATATATAACAGGCAATTGCAAATTCAATTCAACATCTACAGAAAAATCTTCTACTGGCAAGCCTTTGTCATGCAAGGCTAACCTAACTTTCACCTGAAGTTTCAAAACTAAGACAAGCAACTGTTACAACGTAGAATAAGAAACCACATTCAACAGGCAAGGCCTTTCATACATTTTCATGTAAACATATAGTTCAAAAATACATATTGAAAACTAACCTTGAATCTTGTGAAAGCTTTGCTGGCAGATATAGTTTACGGCTCAAAACCTGAAAATGAGAAGTGTATAAAAAGCCTCAGTGACCTCAAACAGCACGACCATTAGGTAAAGCAAAACATGTAGCACCAAACTGAAGGAAGTTCCAAACTTTATTCAGTAAGATGCAATAATTAGTGCCCAAAATAAAGCTCAATATAGCAGAGAGAAGGTAAGATTGTAACGCAAAGGCTAACGGTAAACCACCAGAATTGATTTAAATTTTAGCTATAAGCTAAAATATATTAAAAAGAGATACTGTTACATCTTTCCATTTTGAGGTTTCAAATAACAATGATCTCAACAGCTTAGTGGAAGAACATCATTCAAATCAAACATACCTGACTCCAACTACCAGGGGCAGCACATAAATCTACAACACGCTTCACCCCTACAAATCAAATCATGATTAGGAAATGAGAGCAAACATTCACTAACTGAATTAACAAACTCTAAATATCCATTGAAACCAGTGAGATATGCAACTTAGAAAGCGAAAAAGAGAACAAACCTTCTAATAGGTTGAATTCCTCATCTATCTGAAGAAGCTTAAAAGCACTTCTGGCACGCCAACCTTCTTCTTTTGCTTTTCTGTAGTAGATATCCTGCATACCAACTATCTCATCATCATAACTAGCAAAACAAAATAAAATATAGTAACTTTGAGCCAAGAATATATAAAACATGAAAATTTAAGCTTCACTCACCCTTTTATCCCTTGAAGCTTTTCCCATGTTTTAAATCCCCACAATTTCTGCAGAGCCAAAAAAAAAAAAAAAAAAAACCCTTAACAAAAACTCACAAAATGCATGATATGATATTGTAGACATAGTAAAGCGAATAATTATTGTTTCTTATCAATTTTTGAATACGTTTACTAATTCATGGGGCAGGCCAGAATTAGCCAAATCCGACAAGGACATTTCCTCAAACACCATATGTGCAAAGCTCCAACTTAAATAGAAGAAGTAATAAACAATTGAAACTGTTTTACGGAGTCTAATCTGGTAACAGGAGAATAACTTCTACTGACATGATGGTGGGGAAGGAAACAGAGAAGGAAGATACTAACCTGACGAAACTACGTGTAATCGCGCATTAGTCACAGAAATAAGTTTTGACAAAAATACTGGTTAAGAGAATTGGAAATAAGAGATATGAGAACTGACTTGCTTTCAACTTGGTTACTGGTTCAAATTCAGTTCTCAACTTCAAGGTAGTGAGTAGGATTTCTTCAAAGGCCGCAAGAAACCCTGTAACGAGTATCGACCAGGAAGCCGAGAAGAACAAATTAGAAGAATAGTTGCGACGACGCCGTTTAGGCCCTTCCCAGTTTGGTTTTTTTTTTTTTTTTTTTTTTTGTTTTTTTAGGAAATTTTCCATCAGTTTTGTTCCTTGGAATATTTTAACTTTTCATTTCATCTGATTTAATTTGGGAGTCACTGCTGTTTTTATTTTTTTTATTTATTTCTCACTTTGGTTCCTCAATTTGCCAAACATGTTCAAATTAGGACAAAAATTAATTTTGTTGGCAAAAATGAGATCATAAACTTGGCAAATATTGCCAATTTTGTTCCTCTTGACTTTAACATTTTTATATTTACGGTACCCTCCATCCGTGATTTTTTTTTTCTCATGACACAGTTGGACGAAAACTTAATTTCAATTAGTATTATTGGTCGAGCCACCTGAAACAAGAAGGAATCATTTATCTAATTGGTTCTATCGATTTTTAAAGTTTCTATCATAGTTTTCGACAGGTTTCCTTGATCCCAGGTGAATTAAGTCTTGCGATTAAAGCATCTATGTTTCTAACTAGTTGCAAAAGCACAAGTGATACGACCTATAAACTTGACCGAAACTTGAAACATTTCACTTTCCAACGGATTTCGAGCACATCAACCTGTTGTTCTTTACTGATGGTTCAGATTTGATTCTCATGATTCGTCATGCTTTCAATCACCGATTATGATGTTGTATATACTGCAAGATTTATTGGCATCTAGGTTGTTGATCGTATAGTCATCAGTCAGCTATGAAAGCTTTGCTTGTTGGAGAAGATGCATTGGTTGCATTATTGTTTCTATGTTTTGATTTTTTGAATTTATTTTTTTAAAATGGGCTCACATAGTTTTTAGACTAAAAAGTGACACTTTTAATTTTTCTTTTTTTTTTAAAAAAAAATTCGTCAAATTAGTAGCCAAAATTAATAATTTCTTCATAAAGAAATTTTTAACCTGAATTGTATTATAATCTATTATCATGAGATCGATATTGTATTGTAATCTGTTGTCATGAGTTTGGATTTGTGTTATTAGCGTAATTTATGTCGTGGCCTGTTAAATTTTTTTTTTTTGAATTGAAGAGTAATTCCATTTTTAATTTCGTTTAGGTGAAATGGAAATAAAAATAAAATATTCCTTTTTTCTTAGTAAAAATAATTCAATTTTCATTTTAACGCAATTAATTAAATCATGTTAGCAATAAATGTGTCCACGTGGCCACGAGAGACGGGTGAGGGGTGTGCCAGAAGGCAGCAAAACAGCAAGGCAAAGCCGTATAAATAGACTGTCAGCACGACACGCGTTGTGTTAATTAACAGCAAGACTCGCTTTAATTGGAGTGGGCCCTCACGCTAATGGTCCATCCAAATTAATAAGCCCAATTTTTTAACAAAAGATTACATTAACAAGCCCAAATAAGTAGGTGCCATATTATTTTTAAGATTTTTTTTTTACGGTCTTTAAAAAAACAAACTTTTTTTTATTAATCCGCGACATGTTTTAAATTATACTTAAATCTAGACTAATTGAGCTGATTACCAACTCATGTGGGCTAAAAAGCAATTTTATCTTCTCCACTACTCCTGTAGGATGATAACATTTTGATACCATACTGCTGTAGGATGATCAACAAAAAAAAAAAAAAAAATATATATATATATATATATATATTAATTAAGCCAACTTTAATATTATTTATTTGGATGGTCTATAGTATTTATTATGCATAACCATATTTAATTTTTTATAGTTGTTCTTAAGAAGAATCCAGCTAATCAACCTGATTTTAGAGTAAATATCTTGCACAGACAGATCACATCTCTAATGTTAATTTTTCGGTTATTAATTTAAACAACAGTGCAATAAATTCAGGTTTATCAACATCCTCTCAATTGTGTGTTTGGTCTACTAACCAGCAAGTCAACCACCCCCCTTTTCTGGCAAAAATTAGTCGCACCACCACCAACCTGTCACTCTCATTTCTACATATAGACTATATTCCACAACAAATTTTGGAGCAATGTTATAAATGCTAAACATTATTTTTAACATTCCATAAAATATATTTTAAAATATACCATTTTATTCATATTCTAACTCTCTTATTTTTTATTTTTTATTAACAGTTATTCAAATAGTAACAGTAGTAAAGTATTATTTAAATTCTAAGTATTTTTTTTCTATAAAAAATAAAAAGTAGCAGGATTTAAGGAAAAATAATTTAATATGGAAATTCTAGCGGAAAGGATATAAGTATCTCCTTAGACTTTTCGAAATCATTTTTTTTTTATTTAAAAATAATCTAATGAATTGCTTATATAAAACCTTAAAATTAAATATAGTGTGCCAGAGTTTTCAGATTTTAATCTCATATTAAAATCATATAGAAAATAATATGTACTGTTAAATTTATAGTTATGTTTAACTTGTAATACAGAGTCAAGCTCTGCATAGACAATTCATTGAATTATTTAAAAAAATTAATTTTTTTTTAAAAAAAAAAAAGAAAGATGGCGAGAATTATGGAAGGGAGACTTTAGCCTTGTCCAAATTCTAGTAAACAGCAAATGACATATATATTACGAAGAAAAAGGGTTAACAAATTAATTAATTATTTTGAGTAATTAAACATCTTGAACATCAATGTCTTTATTTTTTATGATAAACTTGATACACTGAGGACAATCATCACCAAAACTATAGAATTAACTTAAAAATGATGGGAAATTCAATTGCTTAATTAATTGTTGTTTTCCTTTTCTTTGTTGTTGTTGGGAGCAGAACTAGACACGCGACCATCAGTACCAGCAAGCATTGCATACTTATCTTTTCTAGTGAGATTAGTACACTCAAATCCTAATGTACCACCAAGAACCCTCTGTATATAATTAGCTACTTCAATTGCAGATTTCCCCCCTCCTTTGCATGTAAGCTCTGCCGGCAATTGATTCAAAAACGTGATCTCATAAGTCGGCATTGGATTCATAAATACAAAATAAGGATCCAATAACTTATGCCCCCGCACAGTTGTGCCATAAAAAACACTTTGTTTTGTATTAATGGCAACTGGGACTATTCTATCTGTAAGTTCTGCAAACAGAGCACTAAATCTCAACAGAAATGGTTCTCTGCAAGTTGTTCCTTCTGGGCAAATCACTAAATCCCCTTCTTCTAATAATCTTTTTATATTTTCTGCATCTCTTTCTCTTTCCCTTGATAATGCAACTGCTTTAATTGGAGAAATTATTTCTGAGAATTTGCTTATACTATATGTAACACAGCTGATTTTCCTTTTCAAGGCCACTGCTGCAACTACTGGGTCTAGAACTGTGCGGTGGTTGCAGACTAAAAGAACGCCGCTTTGGCCTTTTCGCGGCGGCGGTGGCGGCGTTCCTTTAACTGTTACTTTAATTCCCAGTAACTTATAATTGTACCAAGCAATTCTTTCTGGTAATGGGATGTTTGTGTAAACCCTGAGAATTGAAAGAATTATTCCAATTGGAAGCCATAAGAATGTCAAGAGAGCGACTAAAGGTGTCGGTCTTTGGACAAGTCTGCCTTCGTGAAATATTACAGGGCTTAATAGCTTGTTTCTTGGTAGTGGGTCACATTTTGTTCTTGGCACCATGTAACCTTCCTGCAAAATTTAATTACCAAAAAAATTATTGTTAAAATTAATAATAGACAACGTTAATTTTTTTTCTTAGTATTAATATTAGACAGTGGAAATGTTTTTTTTTTTTTTTCTTAACACTCGTTATTATTAAATTAAATTAAATTTTTAAGATTTTGTTTTTAACCAACCATAGCTATTTATTTATGTTGCCAAAAAAACTAACTAAAGCTATCGTATAAACGAGATGATGCAAAACGAATTAAATGAAACAGGACCCACTTTTTGCAATTAATCAATTCATTTCCCACAGTAGACTATGAAAAGGATTGTACACAAATATAGCATATGTAAGCAATAATGGGTTATAATTCCATATACAAATCAATATTGATATTATTAGTTTTTCTCTTTTGTTTTTTTGGAAAAAAAATAATATTAGAATTTGATTTTATAATTTACTCCTTTAGTTATTAGTATTATTTATACGAATTTCTTAAATTAAAATTTTAAAAAATATACTTGGTAACTTACGAAACCAATCTCGAATAGTCATTTTAATATTTTTTTTTTTTTTAGGAAAAGGCTTGATAATTTTATTTGTATTAATTTGACTGGTTGTATAGATTACACTCATTTTTTTAATTTTAAATATTATTTGTAGGAAGTAGAAATAATGAAACCGTTACATTGGAGGCACGTAACAATGAAACCAAGATTTCCTTTTTTTTTAACTTTTAGGTCTTCTTTCATTAATTTTCTAAACTAACTTGTGACGTAAAACATGCAAAAAGTCAACTTTTTTAATGAACAAGTTAAAACAACTTTTATAAACAAGTAGCAGGAAAAAACACAATTCAATCAAATTGTAGGAAATATAATATAATTTAATGGATAATTACTTCTAAACATAAAGAAAGCATGAAGTCTATGATCAATTCCAGTTGTTTGGACATAAAGAATGCATGTAGCTTAGCTTTTCTAACGTTTTCAGTCTTTAGTTAATAAAAGTTTTTGGTAAAGCAATTTTTTAAAATAAAAAAATAAACCGAGAAAGAAAAACAAGGAAAAAAAAATTAAACATTTACAATTTAAAAAAATTAATAGTTGTGTATGTTTTATAAGTTTTTTAATTCAGTAATAATTATATTATATTTTGAATTTAAACTGATTAATTCAGATCTCACCCGTATCACAGCGGTGATAAGTGAGTCTTCCAAAATAAATAAATAAATATATATATATACACACACTTTTTTCATAGAGTAAAAGCTCCTAATAAAATAAGGAGAGTCGTGTCGAAAATGGTACAGTATAAACGTATTCACCAAAAAAACCAAAACTCATAATAAATATAGAAGATAGGACGCCGTACTGGTTATTATTTTGGGTAAGTAAATAGCTCACAAATTAAAGATGCATTAACAATGGCTTCAGAAGAAGTTAAAAAATAATAATTGAAGAATGAAAAGAAAGTTCTTGAAGTCTAACCTTGCATATGGACATGAAATCATGATCAGTTTCTCTGTCACCCAACCCTAAATCTGGCAAATTCGTCCCACATTCTTTCAAGAGTGCGTCTCTTTTATGTTTTCCGACAAGAATACCAGGTTTTTTCACGAACCCAGTTGTTCTTCCTGACTTAGTTACTTCAAGCTCAGTTCCGAGAACTTTGTCGGCACCTAAAAATGTCTTAACAAATGGTTCCACAATAATTCTTGGATTAGCAGTGACTATGTAACGTTTGCCAAAAGAATTAAACACTTTCCAAGATTCAGGATGAACATCATCCGCGTAGAATCGAGGCAGGACAGATTTAGAAACGAGTTCTACGTTTCTAATTTTAAGTCCTGCAAAAGTGATGAACACGAAAATTTTAATAGCCAAAGCTTCAGATAAGAACAGTAACGTAAGGTACACGAATGGAACAGTTGCTAATAAAATTAGAGCTCTTAATAAACTGCCTGCTTCAAGTGCAATAAGCAAGTAGTAAGGAAATGCAATTGGTGACACAAGAAGCGTGCCATCTAAATCTGCAGCTATTGTTTGATTTGATCTTCCCTCTTTGTTACATTTGGTTATGGGTTCGAAATGGCGATGAGCTCCCATGATTGTTTAGGGAGAGAGGAGGAGGAGGAAGAAGAAGAAGAGGGAATTTAAGGGTGTGTGTAGGTTGTTGTAGTGAGTTATGTCATGAAGAGAGAGAGGGGTAGGGGTTTATAAAAGATGTGAGGAAAGAGAGATTCATGGTTATTTTGTTTTTAGTCTGTGAGTCAAAATGGAAAATATTTTGTGGTTGTAAGATAAAGTAAATGTTTAGCTGGTTGGCAAACGTGTTTAATTAATTTCTCCATCATTTTATAATAATTTAGAATACTTCTTTTTAAATGTGAAATTGTTTTAGAGTAATTTCTTTTATTTTCATTTTATTTGTAATTTAATTGATAACGAAATCAGCAATTAATTACTTAGTGATATTAATATAGAAATTGTCTAACAAACTTTTTAAAAAATAGAAGAACTCTTAAACAATATATAAATACGACAATTAAATAAACATTAGTATTCGAGAATTTTTTTTTTTAATTTTTAAACCTCTTTCCATATTTTAGTGTGCCGGTCAAATTGAATCAATCCATTTTCACATCATTTCCTAATTATTTTTTGGCTTCCATTTCCTGATGTTTGTCATATATATATATATTTTTTAATAGTAATCTTTGGGCATACTGAATTCTTAAAGTTATAGGAAGAAAATCAATTGCACCCACTATTTAATTTTGACATGAATTGCACCAATTTTCTATAGTATCATACCAATTGAAGAACAAATTGAAATACAAGTGAATCCTGATGTATTGTAATGTGGATCGGTACGGACTGCAGCTATCGGATTACATGCCCATGTATAGCTAACTTAGCTAACTAATTAATTATAACGTTAATCTTTAAAAACGTGGGTCCAATTATTAGTAAATTATTTATATGATCTCCAAGTATTAAACTAAATTTAATTTTATCATTAAATTTATATAATTATTCAGGCAATTTATTACACATGTCATTAATATAGTATTCAAATTCAAAATCAAATAAAGAGTTTAAAATGTATATAATAGGAAAGTGTGGCATATATTAGTCTTGCTGTCAACTGTGGCAGCTGGTGAACAAGCTCCTTTGGTGACCCTGCCTCCAATTTTTCAATTTCTTTTATATTAGTCTGGTGCAATTGGTACAGTAATATACGATAAAAAATATTTATTTAATTCTAAAATTATATTTTAAACAAATAAATTTATATTGTAAAATAAAATATTTGAAAATAAAAAAAAAAGAAAATTATAATCTAACCGGAACTCAATCAAAACACCTAAGATGGTCCGGAGTTCCCATTGCAATTTGGACCTCAACAATGTGCGATGCTCACTTGTAGTAATGCAATGATAAAACGCTATACATTGTTCAAAATGGAAATACTGTGGTTGTGAGATAAAGTAAATTAAAGGTTAGCTTGGCAAAATAGTTTAAATAATTTCTCTATTACTAATAATAGTTAAAAGTTTTTTTTAAAATAATTTCTATTGTTTCTGTGCGCGTGTGTGCCTTAAACTTGTTTGTATTTAATTTTTTAACACTTTATTTTATTATATTTATTAATTATATGTAAAATTAATAATTTATATGATTATTTTGTTAAATATATTTATTATACATGTGAAATGAATTATGGGTATGAATATTTTATAGTATATATTATTTCTAATATTTTATATTTTATACTTAAAATTAAACATACCACTTTTAAATAATATTTTTTTTATATATTTTGAATTAAGTAAAGTAAATAAAAACTAAGTTGAATTTTAGTAGAACATTATCAAAAATAATTAAAATAGTATCGATTGATGTTATATGATATGAGTTTATAATTGTTATTGTAAATTATAATTATAAACTTTAGGAAAATAATATTGTTGAACAAATAATTTGAAGTACAAGTATAGTAATTAAAAAAAATTAAAGTTAAAGATTGCTTCAAAAGTAATCCATTTTTTTTCTAAAAATTTTGACGTTGAAGTTGGGAATTGGGTGTTTAAATCGGTTAACCGAACCGAATTGGTCGGTTTTCGGTTAATCGAATTTAGTAAAGTAGAAATAGAAATTAAAACCGATTTTTTTTTTCAGTTAACAGAAAATCGAAATCGATATTTTTTGTTAATCGAGAAACCAAACGGTTAACCAAAAATGTTTAAGTTTGTTTTAAACCTATTTTTTAACCAGTTTTCAAAATAATAACGTCTTAACCTTTGAAATTTTAATTTTTCAGTTAACAAAAATTTCAGAAAAAATAACTTAAAACCGAACCGATTTTTTCAATTAACAGAACCAAAATTTTTTTTAATTTTTCGATTTGGTTTCAGTTAAAACCGAAAAATGCTCAGCCCTAAGTATAATTTATAAGAAATTTATGATACTAGTCTTGTGATCGCATGATGCAGGTTCTTAGTTATTTTATAATTTAGTGTGTTCTTTTTGAAAAATATTTGAATAGAAAATACTTTTTATTTGTTCTGAATTTTTAACTTTTATAAAATTATTTTTTAAAATAAATAATGTTAAAGTTTTATCACATTTAGGGGTTTTATCTTGCTCGAATTATTTTATCTTGCTCGAATTATTCAATATCTATAATTTAGTGTTAAAAAACCGAATGGTTATATATATATTCATCGTTGATATAATAAAGTTTTTAGTATAATATTCATTTTCAAAATATTATAGGTGGTCACAACTCTGCTTTTAAAGCATTACACACTCCCAATTTTTGTTTGAAAAATTATTTGTAAAATAATTAAATATGAAAAATCAAAAATTATGTAGTATTAATAGATTGAATCTATTCTATACTATTGAAATATTAATAATATATAACATCAAAATTTTTTCACATTTAATATAAAATATTTTAAAATAAAAAATAAAGAATGTCAAGTACACTGTTATGCCACACCATATTCTAATTCTTAACTTTTTATATATTTAGATAGATATGCGAACTAAAAACAATTTCTTATAAAAGTAAGTCTATTTTTGTAAGTTCATAAATGATATTTGTTTAATAAATAAATGATACTTAAAAGTTAAAAACATTTTGAAATTAATATTCACTGAAATAATAAAGCCAAAAGGTTGCCCTTAATACCACGTATGGAGCTTCTATATTTTATATAATTTTTCCCAAATCAAACATAAATTTCATTAATTAATAACAGTAATCCAACACATAATTATATTCTCGTATTATAAATAAGAAATATAATAATAAAAAATTGAAATTTCTTATATGTAGGTCTTCAAATTTTGACAGAAAAAATTAATCTTTGAGATAAAAAAACCGGTCCTTCACATTGGATGATAAAATAAGGTTTTTACAATAGTGTTTCCGAAAATTATGTACTTTAAAAAACTGATGGCATCATAAACACACAAAAAATATATTGATAAATGAACATGCCGCATTACCAGACTCCATTGATAAAAAATCAACCACACTTGAATATTTGAAATTTCCAAACAAAAGAGTTTAACAATTTCTCTTGTATCTTGAATAATCAAAATTAAATAAAATGACATAAACAAATTAAAAAATTTCATAAAGGAAATGAAATATCACAAATAGGGACAAAAATCGCAGATTAAATAATTTGTTAAAACCAAAAATTAATTTACATCGTATTGAAAGCAAGCAAAAAGTAAAAAGAAGGTAAAATAAGAAGCACCACTAATCTTTTCCGATCGGCAATGGATCAAAGAAGAAAAATAGGAGAAAACTCTAAGAGGAAGAGAGAGAGGTGATTAGGGTTTGGACAGTAATGTCTATTTTATTTATGTATATTATTAAGATTATTTTTTTATAAAGTTTATTTTTTATTATCTATCTTTCATGATATTGTTGTGGAAAATACTTGTCTACACTCAGTGTATAATTTTATACATCAAACTAATCAGTTTTAATGAATTTTTTATATTTAGGAAAGTTTTATTCTTTTTCATCCTAGTGTATTGTCATGAATAAACTTCATTTAATTTTTTCTAACTCTCATTAGTATGGTACATTACACCCAGTATAGGAAAGACGCTCTATTATAATATTTCCATCATAACGTAAGTGTTTTATTTATAGATTTTATCAACTAAGTAAATTATTTTCAAAAATAATCAAATGAGTAAATTACTTTTCATTTTTACTCCCAATATTAATTATATTACAATTTCAATATTTTCCCTTTTTACTTATTAGAACAATGTACTCTGACTTACTAAATAGTATATTGAACTTAGGGTATAATAAATATTTTTCATACTAGTAGAGATAGGTAAAAAAAAAGTCACTTAACTAACAAAGTATTTGGTATGAGTGATTAAACCGATCACACCCTAATACGAGCAGGACTAGGCCTACTGGCTTAAAAAACTAAATAAATACTAATAAATGTCATATTTTCAAATTTTAATGTGGTAAATATAGTTTTATCTTTTCAAAATTTAGTAAATAGCACATTGCATCTTAAAAGTACTCTTTTACATTTTTACTTAACTAATTAAATTTTTTTTTAAAAAAAAAAAACAGAAACATAGTAACGTATAAGCAGTACTATGCAAGATTAAGGCTTCATCGTCGGTGCTCCATCATCTAGACCGCCAGTGCTGTATTGTCTAGGCTGCTACCACCACCGCGCGATCGAGGCTTGCAACCAATCTTTTTTGCCGCCACTGGAGTTCTACGATATGGTGGCTAGGATTTTTTGGGTAATAAAATGATGTATGCACTGACATATGATTTATATGTACTAATAATATATTATTTATATATACTGAAATATATGGTTTATAGTTCATATGTAATAATATACTAATAAACGTGGTTTATAATTTTGTTTATACCTTAAATCCCCCATATATATACCTATAGAGAGAGATAGATAAAAGAGGTGGCTTCCTCTGAACTCAAACTCGAGTGCTTCATTTGAGAAGAAAGATATTAAAGTAATTTATGTAAACAATAAATTATTATGATATTTTCAATTTTAATTAGATGAAAGAAATACAATACATTATGGGTTTCTTTTGACAGTCAATTATAGGGTTGATTAGTTAATAATTAGTAATGAAAATAGTAAAAAAAGATAATAATATAAAATTTGGACGTATAAATTAGGGCAGTTGCGAGGGAGTATGATGAGTAGTTGGAGGTGGATAGCAACACCCACATTACTACATTCAATTAGCCTACTTTTCAGTTTTTGAGCGCCGCCCTCTTCTTTGCTTAGTCTTCTTTAAAGTCTTTCATGCATATTATGAAAAAAAAAATATTATTTAACTGTCAATTAAGATTTATAATGCATATTTTTAAAATTATATATAATTTTTATATTAAAAATGTACACAATTTCTGTAATATGCTTATATTTTTAAAATTATATACAGTTATTATTGGTCCATTTTCTTAATTGTAGTGAAAAGTCAACTTTTTTAATACTTTTCTTTCATTCCAATTTTCAAACCACTCAATTTTTCCAATTCCTTCATCAAATTATTTCTTACCTATTTTTATCTGCATTATCTTTAAATTAGTTAATTAAATTACACTTTAATTAATCAGCTCTAGATCTCTAATCTTTGACCATGCAAATGGTCAAAATTTATGCTATTATTTCTTGCTACTTGTCCTTTAAGGAAGGACAAACTTGCAGGTAAATTAAAGAATATAATTAATATTGATGAGTTGAATCTCTGAAAATTCCCCGAAAATAAAAACAGAACATATTTTTTTTCCTCAAATCATAAACGAATTCAATTTCTGCTGCCTATGCAAAACTGCCGACGGAATTGTAGCCCTACATGGCTCTTTTATAACACTACTCAATGTGTATACTTTTTTTAAAAAAAAATTATTTATAATTTTTAAATAGGAATGTCCAAGGCAAAGTGCTCATTAGCGCAGTCGATTGTGGGAGCAATTTCCCACAATTTAGCTGTCTTTGCTAGATACCATGACCGGTAAGAGCACCCATTTAACTTATATTGTATTAATTTGGATATTTTGATTTGAGTCTTCTAACCACAAAGTAACAGATATATCTGACTAAATTTTCGTTCAAACCGAAATACTTAAAAAAGTACTTATCAAAATGAATTTACGTTGATAAATATTTAAACCCACAATTTATCATAAGTATTCATGAAGCAATTGAACTAGCTTACTTGCTTAAATTTTTAGTTCTTAGCTACACCAAAAATAATAATAGGTTTCTAATGTTAGTCTATTGCTTAATAAGAAACACTTAGTTAGCTTAAAATCAATTGCAACGACAAGTTGGCACAATTCCATAATTGAATATTTAAATGAATTTGGATTTTTATGTTGTAGTTAGGAAGTTGTTGCCTCTGCTGTCTTCTACTTCTAATAAAGACTTGGCTGCCATTGCCAACAACTCCCTTTTAGCTTTTTTTAGTCCTTCTTCTCAAATCATAAACTAAACTAAAATAAGAATATTTCGGTTATAAAAATCATAACCCTCTTTGAAGAATACAAATAATTTACATTGGTTGGTATAATTACCTCACTTTATAGCTAATAAGGGTTGACCTACTTCTTACTTTTTATTTAATTCTGAACAAAAAGTTATCCCATCCATGACATGAATTTCTTGAAAAAACAAATCTCTACAAATAAAATTAACCTTTTTTATTGATTAACAACTTAATACGATTATTAGTTAAGAATTCTTTAATAAATTTAGTATTGAATCCCTGTTTTATTTTTTATACTACTTTTTCAAAAATAGTGTCCTAATTTTTTTAACTTAATATTTCACCATTTAAGTAAAACATAATCTCTAATATTAAAGATTACAATTTTATCATTATATTTTTAATTAATTTACATTTTTGTTACGCTATTTTTTGAGATATATATTTTTTTAAAATTTTGTTTCCGTCAAAACTATGTTTGTCATTCTATTAAAAATGCCGTTACTTTGCATTGTCTTTAAGAGTTTAAGAACTAAAAAATAATTTTACTCATGTTCTTCTTTGGGTAACCATGGTAAGACCTTTTCGAAATTTGCCACATCCATTTTCAAAACTTTCATTTCTTGTACGGAAAATGAATGGTGCTATGAAATCTTTGAGACCGAGAGATTTTGATTGGTATCCTCAAATCCATTTTCACAACTTCCATTTCTTGTGAGGAAAATGAATGGTGATATGAAATTCTTGAGACGAGATATTTTGATTGGCATCCTCAAAATGGTCGTCCAACTATTGTAGCTTGTGGTTCAATGACCCTTGTCGACCCCCAACTGAACTGAATTGTAAATTGCAATTTAAACTATGACAAAACCGTGTCAAACTATCCTTGAACCAAGGGTCAAACAATCTTTGAGTTGAGCTCCAAACTGTCAAACTCTTACTTGAATCGACCTTGGGCCAAAACTTAACTGAGTTGTAATCAGCGATTCACGGCACCTAATCAAACCGTCCAATTAGGGGCCGATTTAAAGATGAATTGTGAACTGTCAGTTTACAAAACCTAACCGAACTGTCTGACTGATATGCATTATTATACATGTTTGATTTTGAAGAAAATTAAAAATTGATTTGAAATTTATTAATAGTTTATATTTTGATTTTGTGAATGTATTATCTTAATATTTTAATAGTTTGTTATTATGAATGTAAGATTTAGACTATTTAATTTTTTTTGATTTAAATGGATAATTTGTCCCAAAATCTGAATCTGCTATGGGACGGGTTTTCTTATATATCAGCAGGATGTGGATGAAGTTTCTAATATTTGCCCCGAACCCATACATGCTCCATCTTGTTTATATTTAAAGCATTTAGCAGCATAACGTCTAAAATAATTTTTTAAAATCATGTGAATAGCTTGTGGAACGTGATTACCAAATTTTTCATAAATGCTAATATTTTTTTTAGAAAAATCATAAATGCTAATACTTGATATCACTAAAATAGTACTACTAACTACTACTAGAGTATATAACCATATTTATTGTTACTACTACTCATTAATCATACAGCTCATAGTCACTATAAAATAATCTTTAAGTGAAACATGCCCTGAAATGGTTGTACCATTCGCTGCATGCCTAGATATGGTCACGGGCTGGGCCGGCCCGTTGGACATGGTTAAGAGAGGTAGAGGATTGGGATCGGACCACCGAAGGCAGGCCGACACCAAGTCGGTTAACTGCTAGGCCACAGCAGGCTGGTTAACCGCTGGGTCGACGGTTTCGAATCGGTAGGTCGGCTAGTTTTTTAATTTTTTTTTTTAAAAAAATAGAACAGTCAACAAGTAGTTCAAAGGTACGGTTTAAGCAGTTCATCGACGCTTCCGATTCAATATGAGTCACGGTTTAAAAAGAGTTTGAACCTTAATCGGACCGTCCCTTTTATGGGTCAATATCTGTATTGAAGTAAACTGGCGGCTAATTTTGAATTAATCCGGTCCGACTAATTAGAGTGTTGTGGTTCTTAAAACCATGAGAAAGACGAGATCTTTTTTTTAGGTGGAATCAAAATTGGTGGGAAATGCTAATAAATAAACAAACAATTGCTTGAGACTTTATGAGTTAGCTTTGCATAATTTGATATTTTTTGTCAGTTGATTAATTATCTTCTTTATGTTCATAATAATAATGAGTTTGGTCTTATTAAATAGAAATAGTTTTGAAACGCTTACATATTTCATGCTAAAAGTCTTTGATTGTATTTGATGGATGAATGGATAATTTATAAATTTAAAAGTTTAGAGAGTTTAACATGGCTCTCGTTACAAATGGTTGGAGATTATTAGTGAATCCGTTATGTTTAGGGTGCTTTTTTCTGAAAGGGTGTCCAAAATTAAACGGTGAACAGAGAATGAGATGTCGATTAAAAATGTGGATAAATGTAATGTGTTCGCATAATAATTATCCGAATTTTTAATTAAAAATTGAGAATTCGGATAATATGTATCTGAAATGGCTAACCGCGCTTAAATTTGAAAAAAGAGACGCATATCCAAACTACATATGTTTAGATATTAGTTATCCGAACTTAACTTTTTTTTTTAAATGGCGAATGAACTGCTGACACGTGTACAAGTGTTAGTGTCAATAAAAACCACATATGAACTCAAAATAGTCACATACAACTTCATGACAATAAAAACCACATACGAACTTAAAATAGTCATAACAGTTTTTAATGTAAAAAACTCACTTAGTTCGCATACTTGTTATTTGGACTTTATTTTTCAAATTAAAAAATACATATGTTTCCATAAAAACCAAAATGTGACACCAAAATGTGTTCTATATATTATTTTGACACCAAAATGTGTTTGAAATGGTTGCTGGAATGTTTTTAGAGGCTGGTTTGTGAGGTGGTAAGATTGAATGAAAGAAGAGAAGAATTACTTAAGGTATAAGTTGTATATAAGGGTAAAATGGGATAAAACCTACCAAGCAGCTGCTGGATCATTAGCTGGAGGTGGAATAAGTATTTCATGCAGGAAATAAGGGCTGGTTGAGTGAGAAAGAGTGAGAGCACGAAATTGGAAGTGAGAGGAAAAAGAAAGAGAAAGAAAAGGAAAGGAAGAAAGAAAAGAAGAGGAAAAAGCAAGGAACCAAAGGTAAATCTGTCCATTTAATTGTTTTGGCATGTTTTTAGGTTGTATATGATGTGTT
>CANUEY010587095.1:0-18270 GCA_948099555.1 Croton setiger
TAATTATATGATTTTTGATATATTGTTTGGACCGGTACTGAAGCTCGGTCAATTGGTTATATGTGATATATGAACTGTCATGTTTGTGGTTCCTGAGTCGGTACTGAAATCCGACCAGTTAAGTTATATGATCTGGATTAAATGATATATGTTATACCATGTTATTGCTACCGGTAATGGAACCCGGTTATATGATTATTACAAGTATATGATTATATAAGCATGACAATATGATAAGCATATGTTCACAGAACTTAAATAAGGCGGTTGTGATTATTGTTACCAATGTTGCAGATTTCACGTTTGAGAAACTACGGTTTCCTCTATGATTTGATGGAAAGGCCTACTGGTCTATTATGTTATAGAAAGACCTACGGGTCCTACACAATGCAGAATGATCTGGTGAATACTGCATATTAAAGGTTGATCTGCGGATCCCTTTGTGATCGATGATATATTCCGGTCTTACAGGTTTGCTGGCCAGCTATGGTTACTGCTATGCCGTGAAATTCCCGGGGTAACATGTGGTCGATAAATCACAATTGGATATTATAACTTGTTATATATATGTTATAAGTGACCTGAAAATGAATGGTATTGATATGTTTTGATATTTTTCCTTATTTGTTATATATGCTTTGTTTAACACTTGCTGAGTTTTGCAACTCACACAAAATGCATATTATGTTTTCAGGTCTGCTGTCTAAGTGAAGTATTGAGACTTCACTGGTCTATTGCTCAGGTCGGTACAGCTGAAGCTTAGGCCTCTCTCCCTCACGTCACATTATCTGTATCAGTTGCATATAGAGTTTTGTTTAATGCTATTCCTGTATAGCATTACTTTTATGGTTTGGCATGTATATATATATATATGTTTATTAAGTTTTGGGATAATAAGGCATAGTGATATATGTAAATAAGGAATTGTAATTATGTATGTTTAAAATTTGGTTTATGTTTGATATATGTTGGTTTATGATGTTTTGGTATAGGTTAACATGGTAATTAAAATGATGTGATAAGTTTATAAAAAAAAAAATATGACATGTTTTATAACATAAGTTTTAAGAGAGGACGTTACATTTAGTTGTATCAGAGCTGGTCTACGGCCCCTCAGGGCCTAGCTGTCTACATTATATGTGAATTCATTCATATGCATTGTTTTAACATGTGACATTTATATAGGATCATGGAGCATTCACATGGTTCTCAGAGGAGAGAGGGTTCAGCTGACCCTGCATTGTCTCTAGAGGGTTCTTTTGAGCCCCATGCATCTGACCCTGGTCACGCACCTGTTGAAAGAAAGAGAAACTTCAAAGAGCTACGGAAGTTAGGTGCAGTGGATTTCTATGGCATGACGGATCCAGCAGAGGCTGAGCTTTGGTTAGAGTGGATGGACCGTGTGTTCGAGATGATGGATAGTACCCCCGAGGAGAGGTACGACTACAGCATTTCACTTCTGCTGGGTGGCGCTTATAGCTGGTGGAAGACGGTGCCAAACTCCAGAGTTAGACCACCAGTGTTGACTTGGGATGATTTTTTATATGAGTTTAAAGAGAAGTATTATGACACCCCTGACCAGAGTCATACGTCTTTTTGACGTCATCACATGCATTTTTATTTAAATGCATCAGAGTGTGACATGATATATGGAATTTACATGAAATATATGAATTGGGAAGTGATTATAAATGAGTTATAAATGATAAACAAAAGAGGTTTTAAGTTCGTTTATCGTCGAAAGACATAAACGGAGCCAATTAGGGTTTTTAGCTCGCGCGATCGAAAAATATCGAAAACGCGCAATATTTTAAAGTAAATGATTTTGTTATGATTTTATATGTTTCCATACATGATTTAAAGAGTTTTGGAACCAAAATTATACGACGACGTCGTACGGTTACGGTTCCGTGAAAATCGTCGAGGTTTCGGTTCGGTTTAGGGCACCGATCGAACCGCGACAAATTTTCGGATTCCGATTTTTTACGAAATTTCATACACGTGTTATACTATTTATTTTGACACCAAAAACAATTTTTAAACTAGTGCTGGATTGATTTGTGGCTGGAAATTAAAGGAAAATGTAAAGAAGAAAAGAGAAAAAATATGTTATCTTATATGTTAAGTTTGTGTAAAGATTAAAGTTGGTATTTTGGTGTAAATTGAGGAAACAAGCAGCTGCTGGCTGACTTTGGTATTTGGTACGGTTGGTGACTGTATGAAGAGGTGGAAGAGGTGGAGGTGAGGCTGATTTTGGGTTGAAAGAGAGAGAAACGAAAAAAAGAAAGGAAAAGAGAGAGAAAGAGAAGAAAGAAAAAGAAAAAGAGAGAAAATAAGAAATTGATGTTAAACCTCTGATTTTATGTGTTTAAAATGTTCCTGGGATGATTTATAGTTGATTAGAAGTCAAAAATTAAGAAGAGAGTGACTGGTTTTGAAGAGAGAAGGGAAAACAAATTTTTAGGCAGAATTCTGGGTTAAGGAATAGTTTCACGAAGGGTACTTTGTGCCTTTGTAACTTATGATTGAGAGTGCATGGGGAGTTTTGGCTTCGATGGGTTTGTAGAGGGTATGTAAGAGAAGAACTTTGTGGTTTTAGATTGCCGGAAAACATTCGGAGCTGGTCGTAACAATCGTCGGAAGTTGAGAGAAAAATAGGCAGTTTCTGGTTCTAGGTAAAAATCAGTGTGGGAAGCCAACTTTAGGCAATTTTATCTTTCAATCCAGAAAGCTTTTGGAGATTTGGCTCCGATGAATCGATAGAGGGTGTGCACGGGAAGAGATTGATAGGTTTAGCTTGCCGGAAGGTGGCCGGAGGTGGACGTACGGTTGCCTGGAAGTAGGCTTGAGATGCTGAGATTTCGGGCTGAATAGTGTTGGCTGGAGGTTAGGGGAGATCAAAACGCAGAGGGAGCTTGCGTTTTGATCCCAGAATACGCGCCCTAAACGACACTGAAGGGCAGCGTTTTGGGAAATAAGGCAGCGGCCAAAACGACAAAGCCATGTAGCACCTGTATTTCGGTATAATTCTGTTTTGACTCCTGAACTTTCTGCTGCATTTCAATTAGAACCTTTTTGGTGATTTTGCAATTATTTTTAATTACAGATTGACCCCTGAATTTATAAATGCTTATATTTTTGACCTAGAGACTTTTATAAATTATAATTTAGTCATTCCAGCCTAATTTCGACGTCTTGAATCCGTTTTTGACGTCAGAAATTTATTTTAAAACTGTTTTAAGTATGAAATTAGAGATTTGAATATTTTTATTAGGGATTTAAATGTGTTATTAGAGATTAAAGTTTATAAATTTATTTTAAAGAGTTAAAGAGTTTAATTAAAGTTTATAAATGGTTTTAATAATTATAATTGTGTATTATAATTATTATATGTTAAATAGATATTGTTAATTATTTTTATATTGACATTAAATGATTTTTAAGCAGAGATTTTCAGAAATTGAGTTTTAAATTATAGAAAATTAATCGGATTGAAATTAAAATTCAATTAAACCAGAGAATTAAATATTAAAGCATGCATCATAACTTATATGGGTTCTAGAGTTAATTTGTTGAACATGGTTGCTATGTTATATATTATAAGAGCATCGAGTTCGAGAGCGGCACGGGGTAAGCAGCCCGAGGCCCCATCGAGCTCACAGCAGTATCACTGGTCTGTTGCCGGAGAAAGAGGAGGAGGGAAGAGGAAGAAGAATCAAAATGTAGGAAATTACTTGAAGGATTTGAAAAATTAAAATAACATCAATTTTAGATTGTATATGAGATGGATGGTCCTATACTATGAAAGAAGCCTTATCCAATTTCTACGGAGCTTTCTACTTTCCAAGAAATTGGACTTGACTACACAAGAGGTCTTCAACAAAGTTGGATATAATGGTTTGAAGTTCAGAAACTATTACGCATTCTCTACTAAAGTTTGGATTTTTTAAAAATGAGATTTATTATAAGAATTTTCGAAGATTAATGAGGTTTTCCAGGTTTTTTTAGATGTTAAGGGTTTAGAATATGGGTGAATGCTAAGTTTTATACGGATAATGTGGGTGAATGCTAAGTTTTATACAGATATTGAGTTTTGATCAAATAAAAAAAAAAAAACCTATCTACTTAACATTAAATCTGTCTAATAATAGAAAATTCATTATTAGTTTTCTCTAAAATTTTTTTATTTTAGTAAAAATATGTGAAATATTTAATTTAGAATATTTTTGTTTAAATTTTTAATATCCGCATTCATGTCAAACTCGCAATAAATGCGTTGTATTGACCAGATACCCATAAAAATCTAATTTTACATTTATATTTTAACATTAATTATATATATTCTGTTTAAATTTTTAATATCCGCATTCATGTCAAACTCGCAATAAATGTGTTGTATTGACCAGATACCCATAAAAATCTAATTTTACATTTATATTTTAACATTATATATATATATATATATATATATATATTAACATTTTTATATTACATAAATAAAAATGAAAATTAGATTTTTCATTAAACAAAAATCATAATGCACATATTTCTCTAAATATTACTATTTTCACAGTTTGAAATCCACAACCAACTTGAATCGACACTCATATCATTTCCGTTAAAAAAATATTCAAACCTTCTTATATGTATTTTCATATGTGGTTACCCGCAAAATACATCTTCTATCTCTAACAAACTTTTTTATCCATGTATGATAATTATGTATGATAATTTTGAATAAATATGATAAAGTTCATATCAGATTGAAAAAAAAAAAAAACTCTGAAAATTCAGAGTGAATTAATATAATTAGATGATCAACTACTACTATAATCTAACGACACTGAATAAAATATTTATTTATGAAAAACACATGACCGTTACCTAATGACTAAAACATTTTTATACTCAAGTCTCTAATACAGAAAAAAATTTTATTCCATGAGACTCGAAGTATATATTACAATTTTTTAAATCATCTCCTCTATATTTGCCAATTTGGAATTACCTGTTTATTTATTTCTCAATGTTGAACCTAGCTCATTCACAAAAAATTTTCTAAAAATAAAAGGAATAAAATTCGACGCACACAATATTTTTTTTTAACAAACACATAATTCAATTATTTCTTATTGAACATTCATTATTACTCATATATGTCACAAAATAGTATTTACATTTGAATTCAAGTTAAACTTTCTATTACTAAAAGAATATTACAACAAAATCCAAAATTCAAAATGGAACAAATAAATTTTCATGAGTTAAATTATAAAAATTTAAAATATCATTCTAAAATTTTTTAATAATTATGACGTTCCGGATTTTCTGATTTGGAGATTTTGGTTTTTTTACCAAAGTACAAGTGACAAAACAATTTTGGTTGCGGTGCCGAAACTAGTTGGTCTTAAAAACGTTTTAAAGAGTCGCCACCCGATTTCGGTAAAACCAAATTTTAATTTTCAAAATGACTTAGTTTTTATTTAAAAGACACTGGTCAAATTTTTCAGAGATTCGGGGTAAGGGGGTTGGGTACGACGGTTTAAATTACACTTAAACCGCCGCCCGGTAAAAACCGGCTTCTGGTTTGTTTTTCTTTCCAAAATTTAAGTTTAAATAAAAATGCCGTTGCTGCGATTAAACTAGCGATGTTCCTAAATGGCGAATATCGGTCATTTGCGAAAATTAATCAAACATCGAAAGCAATTAAAGTGCGGAAATTAAACCAATCAAACCCTTAAACTAATTATTCTTTCTCCGATTTGGAGAAAATAATTACAAAATAGTCCTAAAAATTTACATTCTACCCAAATTATCCCAAATTAAACCTAATTAACCCAAATATAAAAATGTAAACAAATTTGACAAATTACGAAAAGATCCTCAAATTTTTGAAAAAATTATATTTAGATCCCTAAATACGAAAATCATTCATTCAAAACATAAAATATCCAAATGAAGCAATTAATCATCCAAACATTCAAAAATCAACATTTAGAAACAAGTATGGCAAAATTACATTTTAACCCTCCAACTTTTATAAAATTACCAAACTGCCCTAATTTGGAAAAAACACTCAAATCATCATGAAACATGTCAATTAAGTCAAATAATTCATAAATCTTGCAAATTCCAACATTTTAAAGACAAAACATGCAAAATTACAATTTGGCACCTCATATTTTGTAAAATGTCAATTCTGTCCTTATGTCCTATTTAATTCCAGATTTGAACCTTCCTATATTATGATATGCTAATGATGAAATCTGAAAATGCCTATGATATGGTCACATTGTTCACACAGCCACTAACAACAGAAACTAACTAATGATTATAAATCAATTTGAATGCAGCAATGACAATACATTCAACAACAATGACAATATACTCAACAATATATGACCAAATGAAATTACAGCTTCAGCAACTCAATATATTCAACAAATTGACAGAATGGACATTCAAGGTGAAAATGACTGGGAAAAGAGCATTCCTGGTTTAAAGATTAGCAACTATGACAACAAACCAGCATCAACAATCAGCAAGGCAAGCTGATAATCATGGCTCAGGAAACTACTTTATATCTTAACAAACAGAAGCAGTAAGAGTTCCTGGCACAACTACACTAAACAGCAAGCTATGAAACAACATACTTTCAACATCAAACATGCAGAAATGATATGAGGGCAAATCTAAAGCAAATGAGTAATACACAGGAGCACCTAAGTTAACTGCCAGTAAAGATTAGCCACATTATTGATAATGGAGCAGAACCATGAAATAAACAACAAGAGCAACCGAACTTGAATCCAGAACAGGAAAAACATTTTAACCAATCAAAATATAAGGCAAATCATCAAGAGCAGAATAAATGAACTAGAACACCCAAAGTAAAGGAACAGAAAGAAGGGCAACATTCTCAACAGATGCAAACCTTTCCAGAACATCAAACGATCAACTATTTTCTATTATTTACTAAGTAGAAACAGTATCAAGATTTAGAAAATTATAAGAAATAAATCAATCAGCAGATTTAAGAACAGAAAGAGGCAATCAACATTTCAGTCATTCAATCAGGTTCTCTTATATAAACATTCATTATATTTAGAAAATAAAAAAGAGAAATTAAAGTAAATGAATAAATTAGAAAGGAGTACCTTGAAACAGAATCTCCAAAATCGATTTCAATTGAACTTCAAGTATTTGTACAGGAACACTTCGATTACAAATCAGAAGGAGAAGGAATGTTTACACTGAGAAATCAATCCACAATATCAAATTAGTTTTGATATGAGAATCGATTTAAACAGAAGGAAACTGGAAAAATGAAATCTCTATCCAAAAACCCCCAAATTTCTAATTAAAAACCCTAGAAATCTAAATTTACAGAAATTCTTTCAAATCCTTACAATTTTTTTATCGCTCCCCTCTCTGGACCTCTGGAACCCCCCCTCCCTTTCTTGAATGGTTGTGGCCTGGATCTTTTATCCCTCACCTCTCCGTACTGCTTTTCCCCTTTTCTTTTTGGATTTCTTCTCTTGCCTCCACGTAACCATTCTGTTACGCGTTGAGGCAATCTTCTATGGTCGATTTCACCTTAGCTCAGCATGCACTCGTCTTCAACCTTCACTGTCTTGGTCTCCTTCCTCTTTGCTTCTGTTCTTTCGTTTTATGTTCTTCAGGTTCTCATGGTTGTTCTCTGAGTTGTAGTTCGAAGGAGTTTTGTTCCTTCGAGGTTTCTGTCTTTGATTCTTCACTTGTTATTTTCTCTTTTTTTCTTTCTTTTTTGTTTTTTGTTTTAATCAAAACGACGCCGTTTTTGCTTATATGGCTGCGTTTTGTTTACTGATTTTAATTGAAATCAGATTGTTCTGAATTGAACCGGTTCGATTCGATTCAGAATTTAACCATCTTTCATTTCATTTCCTTCCCTTCTTTTCTTTTTATTTATTCTTTTGACCCCACTTCTTTTATTTCTTCTTCAATTATGTCATTCCTTCCCTATTTTCTCTTTCAATTTTTCCCATTTCTTTTCTTTTTCTTCAATTAAATCTTTTTCCTATTTTAATCATTCATTTTTTCCTCTTTTCTTTTTTTTTTAATTTTTTTTCTTCTTCTTCTTTCTCTCTTTTTTTTTTCTAATATATTTTTTTCAATTTTTTTACAAAATAAAAACTAATACCAAAATTAAAACTAAAATAAATATATATATTTTTTTTAATATTTCCTTTTAGATTGAGCGTCAACAAATAGAAAAAAAACTTTGTATAATGGATGAAAATTTTATTTCATCTTTCTACTATTTAGTTTAATCCAAACATAACATACAATAATAATAGTTAGAGATGAGTGATTTCTTTGTATTTAGCTTAACACAAATCTACAAATTTATGATTATAAATTTTTGGAATCAACTTTGTATATCATTTTGAATTATCATATTAAAAATGATATGACGAAATAATGTAAGATATTCTATTTTTAGTCAAAACTGCATCAATCAATAACAAAAAGATATGAATAAAAATTTTCAAATTCAATAAATTAATTTGAAAACTTACAAGTTAAAGGAAAATTTTTGAAAGAAAGCACATCACATAAGTTAATAATTCATAATTTACAAAGGTATGCCTCCATTTTATTTCATAGTAAGCATTGTATATAAGCTTGATATTATGCCTAAACTCAAATCAAGTAAATACAAAAAATAAAAATAAAAAAATCTTAAATTATATTATATGAATCTCATAATATAACATTAAAAAACAAGAGATTATAAGAAATAGTACCGATACTTTAAAAAAAAAAAATAGTGCGCATTGACTCTCAAATAATAATAATAATAATAAACACATTCTTAATATTATTTACTAACAAAGATTTATTTAATAATTGAAATAACTATAACATAATAATACTTTACTTTTTGTAAATCTTAGTAGAAAGAAATTTGGGAATATGAAATAAAGAAAAACAAATATAAATCTTAATGAGAAATAGTTGTATAAAATGAAATACAAATGTGGAGAATGGAAACAGAGAAAATACCTCTATTAGAGCAACCAACAATGTAAATCTCTTTCGTTTATAAAAATAATACTTCTTGTGTCTATTACTTATGTAAAAAATTACTCTTTAGTGTTTAAACTTCAAATGCACAAAAAAAAAATGTACGTGATATAGATGCTATAACATCTTTCAACTATGTTAAACTTAATAGGCTTCCGTATTCAATGTCCTACTGTTTTAGGAAAACTTTCAGAATGATCTCTCACATATTTTGTATACTCAAT
The DNA here is from genome assembly GCA_948099555.1 of Croton setiger. NCBI lineage: Eukaryota > Viridiplantae > Streptophyta > Magnoliopsida > Malpighiales > Euphorbiaceae > Croton > Croton setiger. The sequence goes on from CANUEY010587095.1 coordinate 9,294, forward strand.
CAAGACTCATTTTTAGAAACATTTCAATTTTTTAACTAATGTGTTAAAAAATAAATCAAATTATATATATATAACATAATAATAGTATCCAAATATAATATTTCATCTTGGTTCATTTCTTTTGGTGTATACTCTATAATTAAAAATTTAACCATATACCACCACTGAGAAAGTATACATAACTCCGCTAAACTTAACGTTAACAAAATATTTGAAGAAAAGAAATACATTTTTGTAGAAGATTACAAAATGTATCTTACCTTTAAGTTTATGGGAGAGATCTAAAAATGTATAGAAGCAGAGATTGAAGTTTCTAAGGAAGAAAAAAAAAACATAAAATTGAAAAATATTTGAATGAAGGAACTTGACATGAGAGATAATTGGGTTCTTCAAACAATCATAAATAGATGAACTGATCATATTTATAAGCTTATATGTAAAAAATTAATCATGTAATCAATTGGCGGAGTTGATCATAGAATCTTATACCAAAATAAGCTTATAAAACTTCTATAAAAATAAAGTTGGAGAAAAATTTTAAGGATAAGATTTGATTAATATTCGTTAAATAATTATCTAATAATTCAATTATTAATTTTTTTTTTTGAAAAAAGAAATATATTCTTTGTGACATGTTTGTTTTTTAAAAAAAAATCATAAATAACTTAATTACATTATATATATATTTATTATGTATTAAGTGAGTTGAATTTGTATTCATTTAAAAATAGGATTATATAATTTTGAATATATTACGCATAAATTTTAATGTGTTTAAAAAATAAATTTAATTTTACTATTGAGATAACAGTTTATCGTGATCTACATATCCAAAACGTTGTGTATTTTCAACATGTTTTTTTTCTCTTCAAAATGCGGCGTGTAATTTTTAAAATTGTTAATTAGGGTACTAGAAATCTTGGTATCCTGATAATTGGGATACTAAATTAATAGTAAAATTCCACTCTAATATATATTTCCTATTAATTTTAGGCTGCCTTTTATTTTTTCTGAGACAATGAAGAAAAGACTATTTCAACATTTATTTTTTTTTTCTTCAAATAAATCATAAGTTATTTCGAAATTGGGTTTATATGCAAATTGTAGCTCAAATCAATAGCTCAGCAAAATTATAAAGGCGGTTTTTCTCTTTTTAATTTTAGTTACGTTTTGATTTGATTTGGTGCAATTTGATTTTCCCAATAATATGCAATCCTAATACTATTGATTGGATTACTTACGGTACTAGAATCACACCTAGACTTAATTGCAATTAACTGTTTTTGTGATTTTTGGCACATGCTCCAAATATTGGAGATAATGGCGATGCGGAATCAGAGATTTGGCATTATCTAGGATGTGTCCTTTCTAAAGCGAATCAACCCAAGTCGCAATTAGTGATTGCCCATTGCCGAAAGGGCTGAACCTAGTTACTCTCGATTTCTCGGCTGGTCCAGGTGTGGACTAATGGATCGATTCGAGCCTAATGAAAGCATGGATAACAATTTAGGGTATATACAAGGTCATCCATGCAAAGTAAAATAATAGTCTAAAGGTCCAAAAACTTATAAATGATGTAAAAATAGGACATTGAAGCTTTTTAGAACATACAATTAAAATAATAGCTCGCAAGGTCAATTTTACGGTAGAGCTATCTTATGGGTATACATTTTTTTCGTCGACCTGACATTTTTCTAGCAAGAGATTCCGGCGAACTGAATTTCCAGTGAGTTTGTTCTGACTGCCGCTCAACATAAAACAGACGGATTCGGCGATTTCGTAGGCAACTCATATAGGCATCTTGAGAACTAATGCAAACCGTCTAGATTCGCCAAAAAAAAAAAAAAACGAGGATAAAACTCCATTTTTGCCTGTGAACAATCTTGGAATACCAATGAAAACATAGCTAAAACACTCAACAAAAACCAGTCGAAATCACTTCGGCAGCAAGTATCGATGGAAACCAACTGGTAACTGTTAGTATCATGACGAAAAATGAACAGAAAGCATGTGGTTCATTTTTCTTCGGCAGCAGCGATCCAGAATGTTGATCGAGTTTTTGGCCGGCCTCCGGTGTTCTGATAGTGATTATGAGGGTACCAGCGTGTGAGCTTTTGACTGGTATCACTGGTGTGTTGTAGCTGGAGGAGGAGGCTATTGCAGCGGCAGAGCCCTAGCTGCGGTCATCTTCTTTGGCGAACATGTAGTTTTTCGTTTTTCTTTTTAAAACGGTCAAATATGCCTTCAAAATTTGAAGAGTTCATTTTAGCTTTTCAAATAAGCTTGTGGACTTTATTAAAAAAGGGCAAGAATATGTGGAGGTTTCCACATATACCCCTAACAATTTCCATGAATTTTCTTAGTTATTTTATGATAAATACATATTCAAAATAGTGATATTTTTGTTTTAGAAAGATAATAATATTATTCCCAACATAACATTCAATTGACAAAGGACATCAACTCATAAGAGAACACAGATTTCCTTAGAATTCCTGAATGTGGACTTCCACACGTTTTTTTAAGAAGAAGGAAGCACACGTTCTTACTATACCTGCAAGGAAAATTCTTAGCTACATGCAAAGCCAAATAATATTTTTTATTTTGAACGAACGTGTCTATTACAATCTTTACTACAATATACTTGGAAAACTTGCTCTAAATGTTTCTAAACAAAGACAATAATAGAACAAACACTTGTACTGTATAATACGAAGCGTAGTCAGGACACAACATTCGATTACAACAGAATCCTTAATTATCCCGAAAATTAAATTAAAGAGACGAAATAGGAACAAACTATGAATAGGTCAAAAATGAAAATGGAGTGTATGATATGATATGTATTCAAGTTGCAGTAGGATTCCAAAACTCCCCTACTTTCGACTAAACTACGTTTCTCTGTTAATATATGTATATATATATATAGCAAATGATGGGTTTTGCTTTCTTGTACCATTTCTTTCGTTTTCTTTATCATCAAGAAAAAGAACCATCAACAATCTGCTTTGATTTTTCATCATTGAAATATGGATATCAAGAATGCCCAAGAATCAAGTTATATCAGAGATTTACCTGTTGGGTACAGATTCTTGCCAACAGATGAAGAATTGGTCAGTCATTATTTGATTAATAAGAATTTTCATAAACCTATTCCTGCACAAGAGGTTATTGAAGAGATTGAAGCTACTCATCTTTACAGCAAGCCTCCTAGTAGCCTTGGTAATCTTGTTTTTCTTTAAATTTCCATTTTATTAGTATTTCTTTGTTTGGTTGTTGTGCATCATTTTCAGGAGAAAGAGGAGGGAAGAGGAAGAGGAAGAAGAATAATTACTTGAAAGATTTGAAAAATTAGAATAACATCTATTCTAGATTATATATGAGATGGATGGTGCAATACTACGAAAGAAACCTTATCCAATTTCTACACTTCTTTCAACGAAATTGTACCCGCCTACAGAAGAAGGCAAGTTTGGATTTTTTAAAAATGGGAGTTATTATAAGAATTTTCGAGGACTGAGGAGGTTCTCAGATGTTAGAATTGAAGGGTTTAAAAGTTTTATAAGTATCCAATGAAGCTATCATCTTTGCCAAACAAGAGTCTGATATTTGATTATTTAATTTGAGTTAGCTGATAACAGTTTGATTTATGTGTTGTATGAAAACAGTGACATTCTCATGTGGAGAAAGGGAGTGGTTTTTCTTTATACATAAAGATGATGGAGGAGGAGGAGGAGGAGGAAATGAAGGGATGAGAATTGTTGGAGATGGAATAGGGTTTTGGAAATTAAATGGACAAGAAAAACCCATTTGTAATTCTGATGGAAATGTATTTGGTTTCAAATTCCATTTTACTTATTTCTCTGGAACTCATCCAAATGCTAAGAAAACACATTGGAAAATGGATGAGTACCGATTGCCTACTCACACTTCTCATCAATTGAAGGTTTTTATTTCTCATCATTTTTGTTTATACGTTTTTTTAATTATTTTTTTATTCACTAAAATAATAAATATAATTAAAAAAGAGTAATAGTTTTTCCATTAAAACTAGTGGATTGCAACTTCATGGTTCAAATTATTGCGTAAACAAAAAATTGGCAAAAAAAAAAAAAAAAAGACACAAATTGGCAAGAAGAGTGGTTTTAAAGCTGAAAAGTGTTTTAAAACTCCTTTTAAATGCCAAAAACAACCTTGTAGTTTTTCTTTTCTTACTAGTTGCTTACATTAATCTTTTCCAATAATTATAAATGTTTTCTTGGTTTACTCATAAATTGTTTTTTTTTTCAAAAAAAAAAAAAAAAAGAAGTTCGAAGTAGAAAAGCATGGATTTAGTCAAACACTCTATATTTATACAATTTTATAAAGAAATAAATGTAGAAAATTTGCTAACATTTTTGCCCCTTTGGTTACAGGGAGAGGAATGGGTGGTAGGAAGACTTAAAAGAGGAATTGACTACAACAAGCATATATAATTCTTGCCCAATCAACTTAATAATGGAGGTTCATCCATACTCCAACCCTCTCACATTATTTTTTCTTAGTTCAATTTTAATCAAATTGTATAGCTATTTTTCTCCACATTTATTCATTATGTGGTCAATTTTTTTTTTTTTCACAGAAACTAATAAAAGAAGAGGGTTGATTTGGTTCTTTATTTATTTATTATCCCCTTTTTATATATATAATCATTTTTTCTTCTTTAATTATTTTATTTTTAATGGTATATTGCTCTTCTTTCTCAGTTTTTCATAATTTTTTTGAAGTTCTTGATGTGGGCACTTATCTTCCTCATTCAGAGCCATTTTACAATAAAATGGTGACATTCAGGTAAGCATCTAACTGTCCTAAAGATCTTCAATGGCTTTTCATTTGCATACACCAAGCCTTTCTAAATATGTTCTATTTTCACAAATTTATTATAATTTGAACCCTAAATTTGAATTTTGGATATAATTGAACAAACTTAAAAATTATGCATGCAACCTATCCATACATATCATCATGAACTTTTCGGTTATTCCCAATTTTACCTCAAGTTCAACTTTTAACCAAAATCACACTCAACAAATTAAAGATTAACCAATTGTACCCCCAATTTAAATTATCGTTGAAAATTAAAAGAGCTAGGCAAATGGAAGGACCAAGTGCGATAAATTTTTGCCAAATCAAACAATTAATCCGGTCCCATTAGCTGATGTGTATTTTCCACATCAGAAAAGGAAAAAACAATGAAAAAACTTTAATCTACCAACTCATTAGGAGTATGAATTTTAAATTCCTTTCACTTATAGTTCTTTTATTCATAACATGTAATTTTTCAACTTCCATAGAGACCAAAATGTAATTTTTGAAACATCATTTCATATTTAACTTAAAGGTAGGACTAAACTGAAAATTTTCAACTCAAAACTCAATTTTATGTTTTCAGCGGTGAATATAACAAATAATTATATTAAATTAAAGCTTTCGTAATGAAAAATTTGAATATGGTCTATTTTCCTACGGCCACCATTTTCAATAAATCTATCATTCATGTTGTTTGTCTATCCAAGACCAGTCACCCAGTGGTCATGGTTTGTCAGCACGAGTTCAATATTCAATTCGGGAGCTCGATTCAAATGTTTACCTATAAATTGCTCCTATTAATTTCAAAAAGGATTCAAATATTCAATTTGAATAAGAGTTCTTTTACTTGTAAATTACTTTTAGTTATTAGTTAATTAGTGAAGAGCATAAAATGATGTCGTTTCAGTAAGGTTTGTTGAATTATTCATGAATTGTTATATTAAATTGGAGTTTGGTTCGTGAAATATTCGAATTCAAAAGTACGATTCGTTTATAAAAAGAATTACCAGTTGGGTTGGCAATAGATGAAGAATTGGTCAATCATTATTTGATCAATAAGAATTTTCATAAACCTATTCCTGCACAAGAGGTTATTGAAGAGATTGAAGCTGCTCATCTTTACAGCAAGCCTGCCAGTAGCCTTGGTAATCTTGTTTTTCTTTAAACTTCCATTATACTGGTATTTTTTGTTTGGTTGTTGTGCATCATTTTCAGGAGGAAGAGGAAGAATAATCAAACTTACTTGAAGGATTTGAAAAATTAGAATAAGATTGTTGGCTGTTGGTTTCTTTTTGTCCAATTATATAGATAGAGCTTTCTTCTTTCCACAGAAAAGTAAAATTGGAATTTGGAACCACATAATGGTGAGAGGTAAAGAAATATTAAGCATTTTCATCTCATTTTCTAGTTTTGTTGTTTGGTTAGGAAGAAAACAATTCCAACGCTGCGAGAAATTGAAGTGAAAATTGTGTTTGGCTATTTCATATCCATGGGTCTTGATCTATTAAGAATCAGAATGGCTGGATCAAACAAAGTAATCAATTGACAAAAATGGGTTTAGGGTTTAGGTTCAGGGTTTTTCCTCGATGATAATCATTAAAACCATTTTTTATCATCAGCTTCAAAGATCTATAAAAGTTACATGCTATACTCTTGTAACACACATTATTTTAAATTTTACAATAACCTTATGAGAGGTTAACTAATTCGGATTTAAATCACACAAGAAGAATAAGGGCAACAATTAAAGCTCTCCCCATCAAGTTTTAAGCACTTACATTCACAATATTTGAACTCAAGACATTTGGTTAATACTTAAGATATATAGTATAACTCATAACAATTGATCTACACACTCAGTAGAACTTTTAAGCACCCATAAAGTTTATTTCTTGTTTTTTTATTACTTTTAATCCAGATTTCTCCATCGATTTAAAGAGCACCTCAAGGACTAGAGGTTCCAACCTTAATGGTTCATGTCATGTCTCGATCCAGATTAGTTTGGGGCGTTGTACGACTTTAAAAACAGTCATGCCCTGAGAAACCTAATAAAAATCCAAAACAAACTTTCTTTATTTTGTGATTAAATTTTTTATTAATCAAAAATTTAAACATGTTTCAACCTAGTTTAATTTTTATTGAACTTTGTTATGGAATGAACTTATAATCATGGTATCAATTAGATTATAAGTTCATAACCCTAACCCATTCCCATTTTGGATGGAATAGATCTATTACTTCTTTGATTCCAGTTAGTAAGAGGGATCTTAAACTAAGAAATAGATTCTACAAGCTAAAAAAGAGTATATTGAGCAATTTCAATAATCGAGTTTATTGATATTCCTCATCCATTGAAATGAAAAACATTATTTATATACTTCTTATATTATTATTCTAATTTTGATAGAATGTAGTCTCGTGAGCTGGGATAGAGAGTCAACTCGCAAGTGTGCTCGAGAGCTTTGTTCAAAAGCTTGGCTTGACTCATTTGCAGCATCCACGGAACACCATTTTAGCTTAGATAGTGCAAAATTTTCATTCAATTCATGAACAAGTTCGCGAGCCCTATAAACGTGTCACCTCATGAGCTTGTTCAGTAGAAGGCCCGTAAAGATATTTTTCGGTCAGATAAATGATATTATTCGTAAATCAATTCATGAACTCATGGACAAAGCTTGATTGAGCGTATCTCGTTTAATTGACAACCTTGAATTTTGAGCTCAAACTTGGTTTGTTTTGTTTAACGAACATGCTCAAACAAACTTTTGATGATTCGAGTTTCGATCTATTCACGAGTGCTCTGATTTGTTTACAGCCTACTAACCCCTTGTTGTTGTGGTAGAGGGACGAAGGAGATGAGCATGAGGCCATGTTTGGATACATCCATAAATTGTGAAGTTATATTCAAGTTAGTTTACAATTTAATTTGGAGCATCCTATTTCTACAATTCGGAACAAACATACTGCAAAATTTTAAACCTAAAAAATTTGTTACAAGTCAGTGAAATTATATTTCAAGCATTTTACCCTTAGTATGGATTAAATCCGTCAAAAGAATAGTAAACAAAAATTTTATTGAAATCTAAGGGGAGAACATAAGCAATAAACAATAACAGTAACCTGAACTCCTTCATTTTTTTGATAATCAAAGTGTTTGTATTAAAATATTAAGAGTTACAGAGTTAATGAAATAACAGGAAATAGATGTAAAATAAAACAAACAGGAACCATCTAAATTGCCTCCTTGCTTGGCTAGGAAGTCTGCAAAACCATTGGTGCTTATTCTGGAGAGAGTGAAAGAAAACATCTGACAATAATATCCCAAATACCAAGGGGCTGCTGCATTCTTGTTGACCCAAGATATTGCACAGCCGAGTCTGCTTAAAAAATGATTGAGTTTTATCTGTAACTGGTCAAGGTTAAACTTGCTTTCATTTTGATTCCTAGCAGTTTAGAGGTGTTTGAAACTTTGAATCTTTAATACCCATCAGCCAACAGTTGAATTACAATTCCTTCTTTCCCAAGGTAGCAGAATTTCGACCAAATCGCCAAAAATTGCTACAGATTGCTAATAAATTCTTAAACAATAACGACAGATGGTCCGTCTTTTTAATTTTATTTTTTTTTTGTAAAAAGAAAAATATAAATAAATTCTATGATTTTGTAGATCAAATTTAGCCTATTGCAAATTGCCTTATTTAACTTGATGTACAGAATAAAAAACAGTGTAAAATAAAGAGTTCTATAATTTTGAATTTTGGAGTCATCGCGTTGGGATCTATTGATTCTGGGGATTTGGAGTTAGGGTTTTGACAGGGTTATGGGGATCAGGGACTTGAGGTTCTTCAGAAGGAAGGGGTGGAGAAGGAGGATTTTGGTACTGAAAATCTGGGGTTAGAGGTGCAGGTGGAATTGGTGTATAGCAGGCTATATGCAGTTTCTGTTGGAATAATAAGTAAATAAATTGAATTGACCATCATGAATCTATAAAATGTCCAAATACTTAGTTCATTGTATAGTGGTCAAAAATCTTTTAGATTACTTAAGAAGTTTGAAGATCATTAGTCCAAGAGTTTTGGTGTAGGTTCAATGTTGGTTTAATGTACTCTCTACTATATAAAGAGAGTGT
>CANUEY010587141.1:0-39096 GCA_948099555.1 Croton setiger
TTTAAAAACAGTCACCATGATCATCAAGTTTGCACAAGTAGTTCATACATTTTGCATTTAAGTCAGTTTTCCTATCATGCTTCTCTATTCCAAAACAGATTTGATTTCAAAGTGTCAAACAATCTTATGCAACTCTGACCAGTATATAATAACAACAGCTTTATCATGTTTCTTAATCATTAACTTATGAAAATAAACATTGAACTTTTGGAGCACAAAGGTCACAAGATAAACGTACATTCCAAGAAGCATTTTGAGATATCAATACTGAACTATAACCCATTACTCCAGAATGCATGAGAATCAGTAACAACCACATTATCTCAGTCTTTTCTGATCTCAAATCAAAAGGATTAGCTTGCAATCAAACAGTGATGCAGCAAATATGGACTGAATATAGTAACAACATATTATATGAAGCAATAATCAAACCAACTGTTTATAACCTGAACTCTCAATCAGAACTATATCATTATTAACCATAACATGACTATTCTGTTTCAATAACAGGTCAAAATGAAAACATCTTCTAAACACTGGTTAACAAATTACAAGAGATAAGGGACAATATTAAAAATGAGCATAAATCAGATTTTGACAGTTAACAAATCTCAGAAGCTCATCCATTAAGCTATAAGTAGAAAACAATTTGAAACAATCAGCATTACCATACAGCCCAGCCCATATTCCAAATACCCAATAATCCAGACAAAAATGTTCAAATGGTATAAATTTTGTTCCTAACAAATCAGCAAAGATGGATAAATACAAACATCAAACCTTCGAATCCAAACAGAACCAACAATGTAACAGATATTAAAAGGAGAAAACTAGGAACAACAGAGACAAATGAAATTTTTGAAATATAAACCACCAACAGACTTAAGCACAGAAAGAAGCAATTATCATTCCAGACATTCAACCAGGCACTCTAATAAACACATCCATTGCATCCAGAAATAAGAAGAATTAAAGAAATGAAGTTAAACAGAAAAAGGTACCTCAAATTGAAGCTTTCAAATTCGATTCCAATTCAGAAAACAATTCCAAAGTTCTTTACAAAGATTGATTCTTCAACAAATAATTTCCTTAATACAAATCTTCCCCAATTGCCCTTTCTGATTTCGAATTGGTTTCGAGACAGAAAGGGAAACAAAACCCTAATCCCCAATTTTACATAGAAAACCCTAGAAAACAGAAGCTTACAGAAATTGTTCTTTTCTTACGATTCTCTCAATTCTGGACCTTGTTCTCTCTGGAATGCTCTCTCCCTCCTTCTGGAATGAAGCTGCTGCTTCTGCTTTATAGGGCCAGGTCCCTCTTTCGCATGCAATTCTCCTCCCCTTAGCCATGCCAGACTGAAACCTTTACTTCACCTTACAGGGGCTTCGTCCGCGCCCTTAATCATCACCATCGTACGATTCCTCTTTGATTCGTACTGCTTTCTGTTACAAATTCTTTTCCTCTGCTTCCGTTTTCATCCTGGCTGCGTTGCTTCTGCTACGTTTCCTATTTTCTTTTTTGTTTCTTCAGACGCAAAAACGACTGCGTTTTCACTCTATTTTAAGTGAGTGGAGAAAGCTTTGAATCGAACCAATCTGGTTCGATTCAAAGTCTGCCTCCTTTTCTTCCTCCTTTCTTTTTTTCTTTTTTTTTTCCATTTTTTTAATTCTTTTCTTTTTTTTCTTTTCTTCTTTTCAAATTTTCTTTTTCCCTTTTTTTTACATAAATGAAATTTACAATAAAAACACTTACTAAAATTAAAATTAAAATTAATTGAAAAACAATTAAAACTTTTCTCTTTTTGTTTTGGGAATTTTCGAATTTTAAACTTTGAGCAAAAATCGAGCTTAAACACCTAGATACTAATTTGTCATTAAAAACTCTAAATTCATTTTAGAAATATAAATTTTTCCATAAAATAACCGTTTTACCCTTACATTGTAAACTTACTTTTAAGCCCCTATTTACGGGTGTGACATATACTCTCTTGTCTTATAGTTAGAAGCTTATCATCAAAATCTCTACCAATTAAAATATCTTAGAGATTTTAAATGTAGTTGATTTAAATATAGATAATTTGATCAATTTATTATTATAGGGCATGATTTTAGATAATTAATTAGTAAAATCAAATCATTGGCTTTCTTTTTACTTGATAAATTAATATCCAAAAATTAGTAATTAAATATTAAAAAAAATTATTGATTAAATTGTATAAATTAGGGCACTAATATAATAAACTTTTCATATGTTTTATAATTATGCTAAAATTAAGGATAGTTAAGATATTTTAAAGATTTTAGATGTAGGTGATTTAAATGTAGGTAATTTAATCAATTTATTATTGTAGGACATGATTTTAGGTAATTAATTACTAAAATCAAATTATTGAATTTATTTGTACTTACCAAATCATTGCCTAAAAATTCGTAATTAAAAAATTATTCATTAAATTACATAAATTAATGCAGTAATATAATATAATTTTCATATATTTCACAATTATACTAAAATTAAGGCTAACTAAGATATTTTAAAATTTTTAGATGTATGTGATTTAAAAGTATTTCAATCAATTTATTATTGTAGGCCATGAATTTAGGTAATTAATTAGTAAAATCAAATCATTACATTTATTTTTACTTACCAAATTAATGCGTACAAATTAGTAATTAAATCTTTTTTCTTAAAAAAATATTCATTAAATTACATAAATTAAGGCATTAATATAATAGACTTTTTATATATTTTACAATTATGTTGAAATTAAGACCAATTAAGATATTTTAGAGGTTTTAGATGTAAGTGATTTAATGTAGGTAAATTAATAAAGGATGATTTTAGGTAATTAATTAGTAAAATCAAATTATTGGCTTTATTTGTAATTACCAGCTTAAAAATTATTAAATAAATCATTTTTAGAAAATTATTCATTAAATTACATAAATTAAGACACAAATATAATATACTTTTCATATATTTTAGAATTATGCTAAGATTAAGGCTGATTAAGATATTTTATAGATTTTAATTATAGGTGATTTAAATGTAGGTAATTTTATTAATTTATTATTGTAAGACATGATTTTATGTAATTATTTAGTAAAATCAAATTATTGGCTCTATTTGTACTTACCAAATTAATTCATAAAAATTAGTAATTAAATTACATAAATCAAGACACTAATATAATAGATTTTTCATATATTTTACAATTATGTTAAAATGAAGGTCAATTTAGATATTTTAGAGATTTTAGATATATGTGATTTAAATGTAGGTAATTTAATTAATTTATTATTATAGACCATGAATATGGGTAATTAATTAGTAAAATAAAATCATTACATTTATTTTTACTTACCTAATTAATGCTAAAAAATTATTAATTAAATCCTTCTAAACAAAGTATTCATTAAATTACATAAATTAAGATACTAATATGATAGACTTTCTATATGTTTTACAATTATGCTAAAATTAAAATCAATTAAGATATTTAAGTGATTTAAAATAAAATAAAAAGGAAAAGATTATATAATATTGTAAAATTGTAAATTAAAATACTCAGCACCTCTGTCTCTTATACTAATTATTATTTTCTTTTTTGTAAAATTATTATTTTAGTAAAGTTTATATAATATCATAAAATCCTAAAGTAAATTATTAAAAAAATCCAAAAATGAACAAATAAAAGAATTATTAAATTTAGAAAAGAATTACTATTTTATAATATATGAAATTAATCATATTAATTATATTTCACTATTATAATATAGCATATAGAAAATATATTATGCATTATCTAAAAATTAGATAATATGTTATATGAGTTTTCCATAAGTACCATTCAATTCCACAAAAAATTTTTTTTACTGGCAAATAAGGAAGAATATGATAAAAGTTTGTGTAAAAAATTAGTAAAAAATCATTGAAATAATTGAGAACTTAAAAGCCATTAATTATGAATTATTTTTTGAACTAAGTTATATTACCGATTAAGGTTCAAATTAAGTAAAAAAAATTTAATAAAGTTAATTCAATTACTCCCTAGTAATTCACCCATCATCATCAAAATAACAAAGTTTAACCGGCATAAAATATGTCAACGGTCTTCCTAAATCACACCCCATTTTTTGATTGTCGAGTAATTGTGCCAAATATATTGGTGGGAAATATTAGATTGATAGGTGAGAAAAAAGAAAATTTGAGGTAATTTGTAATCCTTCAAAATGAAAAATATGAGATCTAAAGAAAATTATGGATAAAATCATTAAGCAAATATTTAGTAATAAAATCTGTTAAAAATATCAATAATTAAATTTTACAAATTAAGACACTAATATAGTAAACTTTCCATATGTCCTAATAATTTTAGTGGTCAAAGAAAAATATAATAATAAATGTTGAATTCAAGAGTCTTCTTATTAATATTTTAACTAAATAATAAAATAAGAAAAATAATTAGAGTTATGCATAATATTGTTATGCTAATAAAAATTTAACATAGATATAAGCTTCAACTTTTCAAACAATAGCAATAGAATTAATAATTTTTAAGGAAGATTTTCATTATCATGAATTAAAACTTATTCGCTTAACATTTTAATCGAATATCGATTTATTGTAAAAAAAAAGAAATAATTGAAAAAATTTAAATACATGAAAATAAATTGTAAATTAATACATAAAAAAAAATAAAATGTAGCAATCATGATCAAAATGATATATAACTATTTAGTAGCCATTTAGAATTATTATATCGTTGTCATTTGCTTTCTTTAAAAAAAAATTATAAAAAAGAAACCATCCGTAAAAATAAAAGTACATAAAATAACTTTTCATGGCAAACTTTACACTTTCAAAACTTTCACATTAGACACTTAAGATTGAGGTTGTTTGTTACTATCTCCTATTTATAGGCTACTTATAATCAAAATCCTATTATTTTTTCTAAATTACATGCTTAATTGTAAGCATATATTATAATATTATTATAATAATTTATAGATAATTGTAATAAATATATTATTTTAGGCCATAATGTAAGGCAATATTAATTTTGAAATATTTATATGGAAAGAAAATATTAGGATTTAATATAATTATTGTGATTTGTGAAGTTTATGGAACATTTAGAAAATTGTTAAATTTTATAAGAATTATTTTGTGTTAGTATAGAATATTCCAACTAAAATCTGATAATTAGATTAAAATCTGATAATTAATTAGGAAAAATTTTACTAATAAGAATTATATTAAATATTAATTGGAAGTACAGTAGTTATTTTAACAATTTTCATGCTATTACCCTTTTTAAGTTATTTAAATAAACATTAAAATTGTTTTAGTTATATTTGTATTTAATAACATCAATTCAGAAATAGTTTACAAATTTAGTCCAAAACCTTCCAAAATCTTCTTATATTATATATATATAGATAGTTTGATTTTGTAAAAAAATTATTTGAATTTAAATGTAAATGACTAATTTTTTGAATTCTTCATTCTTTGAAATTTAAATTTTAAATGATTCTAAATTAATATGGAAATTTCTTTAGAATATGAAATATAATTCTAAGTGATTTGAGGGTATTTAATTCAATCATATAATTTAATTTAGTTTAATTTATTAGTATTTAAAAACAACAATCACCAAATAGATTCCATAATTAGGTCAAAACCTTGTTATAATATATATAGATATAGATAGATTTGAATTTAAAGTATTAGGATAGAAAATCAAAAGAACACTGCAAAATATTTGTAAATAAAAATTATTAATTATTGTTAACTAAAGTAATAATCAATTATTTTTAATAAATTCTAAAAAGATCAATTATTTTTAATAAATTATAATTTATTTAAAAGAATAAATTATAATTAGTTAATTTATTTATTTTTTTTACAAAAATTGTATATAATTTTAAAAAATATATTTTAAGAATTTTTATCTTAAAATATTAGAATAAAAATTAAAAAAATATAGCAAAAGATTTAAAAACATAAATTTTATTGTTGACAAAAAATTTGGTCATACAATTTAATTCAAAATCATTAAAACTAAATTTGGTTTTAAAATTTAATGTTTAATTCAAAAGAATTAAAATAAATTTCAGTTAAAGTAGGAATTCAAATTCAAATTTAATTAGTTAAATTAAATGGAGATGTAAAGTTAAAATAAATTGTATTTTATAACATCAATTTAGAAATAATTTTTAAATTTAACCCAAAATCTTGTTATATTATATATATGGATATAGATATTTGTTTAAACTTAATATTCAAATACAATATAAATTCTGTTAAAAAACATTTTATAAATGATATCAAATATTTGAAGGTATTATTTTCTTATTACATATAATGTAAATATTTGAATTCTTTCATTAGACTTCATATTAATATTTATTTGTTTTTTAAATATATAGGATTTTATGTCTAAAAATTGTTAGATCCATGGCCTACACAAACCAATTGTTTTATGCTAAGTCTATATTTCATTCAATTATAAATTATCACACTTATTAGTTAATTTAGGATTACATTTCCAATCCCAATAAAAATGATGATATAAAATTAATATTTATATAAATTTGATGTTTTGCCAATCAAACCGAATATGTAATTGATTTTTATACACTTATCAATTATAAAATTAAATTTTACCAAACAAATAATATATAAAATTAATATTATATACTATCAATAAATAAATTTAATATATAAACTAAATTTTGGCATAACTAACAGAATATAAAATTGATATTGTTGGAGTTGGTATTTTATATACTTATATACAAACTAGTATATAAATATATAAAATGTGTAGGTAAGGGTATAATTGATTTTTTTATATACTTATATATTAGTAAGTATATAAGGTATAGTTAGTTTTTTTTTTTTTTTTTTAAAGAAAAAACTACATGCTTTTTAGTTAATTTTTGAAACTTCCTATAAACATTAAAGCTGCTATTTGCTAACGTAATCCTAAAAGTAAAAGAATTTTAATTTTAAAATTGAGAATATAGTTTAATGATTAGTGTATGGTGTTTAGATGGTCGAATTTGAATAAGCCATTTTTTAAGAAAAAACGAGCAACAACTTGAATATCCTTTCTACTTAGAATTAGTGATAGTTTGATAGTGTAAACACTAGATATATGAGAATCTAAATCCCCGCTAGTTAGAAATATCCAAGTTGAGAATATTATTAATCATTACTAGTGGACCCTTATAAAACACAATAGAAGATCTATCAGCACGCAATCTAGGAAATAATTGTGTGGAAGGATCCTAAATAACAAAACTGGAGGCATGACCTTGATGCACCAAAAAATCAGCACACTTATTCTTCTCGATAAATGTGCCTTAACCATCCAATATCTCCTAAGTGGATCTTTCACATTTGTAACACTGTTCAACAATGCCAACGACACCTTAGCTTGCGTAGAGAGAATACGAATCACCTATAACTTATCACATTCTACTTCTAATCACCGTAAACCCCTATCCCAGGCAATCAACAAACCGAAAAACACACCAACATCTCAGTAGCTAAAATTGAGCAAGTTCCAAGATTGATTTTAAAACCACCTAGCCATTCACATGCTGCTCCACACAAAATTCCACCCACAGCAACATGACTTCTTTGTTGAATCAACTAACCGTCCACATTTAATTTGACCCAACCACCCACAGGCGGCATTCATCTTATTTTCAGCTCTGTTTGATCAACTGTACCCAAATCCATATGCAGTCCATGTAAAATAAATCTGCAATATCTAAAAAACTCTTCTTTTGCCATGATTGACAAGATACATTAGTTGCAAAAGCCATTCATTCCTTCTTTTCCAATTTATCCTTAAAGCAATTGGAAATAAAAGATTCGAAGGAATACCTACAAACGTATCGGATGAAGTGATATTTACCACCAACCATTGCTCAATGTTCAAATAATAAAAAAAACGCTGCTGAAACTCTGCAAGATTTAATGACTTCCAAAAGACTTCTACCACTATGCAGTCACACAGAACATGAAAAAGATTTCTGGGATATATACAGGTATGACTAAGTTTTTTTCCCAATTTGTCAACATCGTCACTGCATCAAATTAAAAAGCAAAAACAACAATTTTAGAAACATAATATGAAGGACATTTTTTATTTATGTGTTAGATATTGTTACACACGCTTCCAGTTTGAGCTTTTTCGTTTTTGTCTTCGTCAAAAGAAAAAAGGTTTCTCCATCTTTCATCTTTATAAACGTGGAAGATGGGAAAAGAACATAATCACAACTGAAACGATTTCCTTTTTTGGTTTTTGCGCGACATGTTTTTAAACTGATTTCTGAGGAATATCTTTTTGATATCTGATGATTTTTGACAATTTGCGAAGAAGTTTTTGTCGTCATCCAGTGCTAATGGCGCGACGATTTCCGTATCTCTATTTCCTGGTCACCACCGCAATCTCTTCTCTATAAACACAAAATAAAAACAAAAGAAATAGAAAACATAGAGATGATGGTAGACAATAGTAAATCTAGTTGTGATTTTGTAATTTTTGAATTGCATAGAACCCTCTCAAAATTATTAACCAATAACTCAAATTTAATCAATTTATACAAGTATTAGCAATCAATTAATCAATCAAATTGAAAGAAATCAACCATAAAACAAACTAATATTAGACACCCTAAAAATTTAATTAATTAGACATTGTCAACAAACTAAATTAAAAGCAATAATTAATTGGACATTATCAATAAAATTAATTAGACATTATTAACAAACTAATAATTAGAAAACCTTGAACTTTAGGGGCAATTATTTAACCAATTAACACAACAAAATTGAATCAATTATAACTATAAAACATACTAATCATCAATCTTTTAACAAAAAACATAGCATTTAGGGGAATTAACAAAATTAATTAGAAACCCTAAAATGTTTCATGAAAAATTAAAAAAAAATTACCACTTACCTCAAACTGATAACGGCCGGCCGGTCGGAGCTGAAGGCGGTGGTCGGAAGGGACTAGCGCGGACGGATTGAAGGGGGAAGAGCTTCTTATTTCTCAGCAACTGCCACCAGCAGCTTCTTTCCTCTTCTTCTTTGAATTGGCTTTCGACTGCTTCTGTTTCTATTCTTAAATTGAGTTTTATTATTATTTTTTTGCTAAGTCTATGCTGTTTGCTTTATTTTTTTTTTTAAATTTTGGATCAAAATCACATTGTTTTGATTCTAAATTAAACAAAATAATTCAGAAACATCAAAACACGTCATTCTAATCGTTCAATTAAAACAAACAAAATCAAAGATTAAAACTGCATTTTGATCTTCTTCCTCCTTCAGTAAACGTCCTTCTACAAATAGTCCTAGATGCTGGCGGTTTTCTACAGGCTAGCTAGGGACCTCCGGCGATCAAGCCTGGGCACGTGCCCAGGCCGGCCCCCTAGTTACGTCCCTGTGCAACGGCGAGTTTCCTTCACCTTTCCAGCTTCAGCAAGTTCAGGTGAAAAGCTAAGTTTTAGTTAGACTTCTGTCAGTTTCTGTTTTAATTTTTATTATTTTTTCATTTTTTATTATTAAGAATTACCCATAGATACCCAAAGTATAACCAATGGCAGAAGGAGTGGAGGAGAGGAAATGAGTGAGGTAGAAAGGGCCACGGGCCTCAACCTACCGGGCCACGGTTCGAAGGGTAGTGGAACTGGAATCGGCCCGTCGAACAGTCGGGTCGGTGAACCGCCGGCTTGGCGGCGGGCCGGTTAATTGGAGATTCGGGTGCGATTAACTAGAGGTTCAATTAAACGATTCGGACGGTTAACTGACGGTTTAATTAAACGGTTCAGAAGGTTCGACAACGGTTCACGGTTCGTAACTCGAAAAATATTGAACTTGAACCGGTCTACCGACCGACCGGTTTCGATCACAGTTCGACCGGTTCCGGTTCAATGGCGGGCCGGTCCGAACTGTTGGCAGGCTGGGCCAGGCGGACTGAACGGGCCAACCCGGCCATTACTATGTCTAAAGTGAGGTTTCATGTTTTAAAGGTTCAAATCAATGTGTGTGGGTTTTGTTTAATTTTTTGTTGGTTTTTTTTTATTAATATTCCGTTAAGATGCTTTTTTTCTCTAAATGTTATTTTTTTATATTATTTTCCTGCTTTTGATTGTTTAGCGGCGATAGTAGATTTCGTGTGTGATGTTGTCACTCTCCCAAAAGATTTTCACATTGAAGGAGTCAAATATAGGATATAAATCTGAATTAGATAAACCATTTCTCATACATTCACCATTAACCAGAATTCTACCATCCGCAAAATAAGTTGGAGAGAGATCCTAATCCGTTCGGGTCCTTTCCACGCCGATATTACTTTATGTTTGCAATAATCTATTTAAATTAAAAAAAAAAAATTTAATTTTGATAATGACAAAGTTAAAAGTCTCGAACACAGATTTTCGAAATTTCTGATTTTTGCTTTTTTTCTTTAAAATATTTCGATCGATTGTTTATGCAGTTTCGAGTTTGAGTTCAAATTAAGTGAATTACGATTTTTAGATTTTAGTTCTATGGAACTAAGACACTAACAATATGGATAATTAAATTTGTATTCGTATTTAATTAATAATACATAATCAAAATAAATAAAAAGAAAAAAATAATAGTTGCCAAAACTTCGGATTTGAGATGATTTTTTGGGTCATCATCTTATATTATTATAGCGCTTGTACTAATTAAACCATGTTCTATTTTCAAAAAAAAAAACTATAAACTATAATTATTCAAGTTGTGCTAAATGTTATTTACATTAATACTCCTAATCCGTTTGGGCCCTTTCCACTTCCATATTACTTTCCTTACGCAATAATCTCTCTTTAAATTAAAAAAAAAAATTTAATTTTAATAACAACAAGGTTAGAAGTCTCGGGAGATTTTCGAAACTTCTAATTTTGTTTTTTATTTTAAATTTTTTAAAATTATTTCGAATGATGTGTAAACAATTCATCTTACTATTTTTTTTTTTTAAAAAACTCTCAGGGACTACTGCCGGAGCCCTTTTAATAATCATCTCCCGCGCTCCTAATATCAATTTTTTTTTTAAACAACCTAGTGTCAGTTGATGAATTAATAATTATACTATTCAAATAAACTTGAAGAGGAAGAGCAATCGCTAAATCGATCTTTGATTTTCAATGATATGAATACCGACTCAGATATCGAATTATGCCTGTAACCGATAATGGAAGAGGGAAAATCTGATCAACGTTCGGTAGACGAAACTGACTCGGCTAACCCTGTATGCAATTTCAACAATTTCCAAAAAGATGTAAAATTAAATTTTATACCACTTAATGGGAATCAAAATATCAGTACATAATTATATTCTCAAGCAAAGAAAGTATTCAAATCCGGAAACACACTTGAAAGCTAACAAAGTCTAGTTTCACCAGTAAACTGAGATTGCAATTAAAATCTAAGACAAATATATGCAGTAATGTGCTTCCACAATCTAATAACGCATTATACCTTTCGAGTTAACTTATAATACTTTGCTTCTATCTTCAATAGCAGCCCCAAGCCCCCAACTTGGAATCAAATCAATGGTCTTCAATTGAACTCTTCTTCTTGTAAATGGATCAAGTAGAGATTAGTGGAGCTTTTAGTACATGAGTTACAAGGACAGAGAAAAGGAAGGCAAGGTAAAGTTCTAGAGGAGGCTCAACGACTGCGGTGGTGAACTTGTGTGAGATGCGTTTGAGACGCAGTCACACACCCGCGATTTAACAAAACGCACAGTAGCATGCCCTTCCCTCTTTCTCGCCACATGTTAATGTTAATTCGCACCTTCGAGTAGGTATAAAATGCATTTGGCTCCTTACCCATCTTTATTTGAGTATTTGTTACAGAGCCGCGCACTGCTTATTTTCTCTCAATTTCTGTCGATTAGCAGAAATGAGCGAAGGTCAGCTCTACAACAATATCTCTCTTGGTGGTCGTGGTGGCACGGTAAGCCTTCTTTTCTCCTCCTCTCTCTGCTTTTATTCCTTACGGTTTATTATCAGCTAAACTAGTTTTATTTTGTGATTTTCGAGTTGATTTCAAGTTTGTGGATATAGGAACCCCAGTTTCTTCTGAACGCTGCTATTGCTTGTTTTAGGGCTTTATTTATTGATCTTAGTTTAATCTCTACAAATAGGATTAGCAATAAATAATTTATTACAATTTTGCATTTTTTATGTTCTAAATCTGCTTTCGAAAACACTTATTTTTGCCTTTCTCTAGAGTAGTTCGGCTGTCTGTGTAGACATTTTGTTTGTTCAGGAGTTTTTAGAAGAATGGGCGTGTAATTACATATTACGATTGCTGTGTTATAATTATGTTTTTTTAAACCCTAATTTGTTGCTTTTTCTCTTCTGGTTTTCGATTTCTAATGTTAATAAGAGAGGGGTATGATCAATGGTCGGAAAATTTTGCAAATACTTATTGATCATAGTATCCGACTATAATATCGATTTAACTGAAATTTATGTTTTAGTTAATTTTAAGGGAAAAGAAGTTTGAGCTTTTATGGTTTCTAAGAGACCAAGACTAGAGGAGAATATCACCTATCCAATTTATAGCTGTTATTATTATGTTGAATGTGATCCAACTTATCGTTATAACTTTGTGACTTTTGTATTTATGCCTGGTGGACTGTGATTGAAGAGTGATCTATTGCTAGTTGCTGATGGTTCTTCATAAAAAAAAAAAAAAAGAACTGGAAAGAAAATTCAATTTTGAATTCTGTTAATATCCTGAAATTGTATAATATAAGTGCCACCTCCTTTCTTTGTTACTCTGCCAAAGTGATGCAAAATTTGGCTTACGTGAATTGAACATAGTTTAGATGCTTGACTAATCAATGCTGCCACTTTTTCTGGTTATGTTCCTTCATCTTATAACCTAACTTATTGAGCTTGATCAAAATTTTCTTTCAATTAAGTTACTCTAAATGTGGGAATCTGGAATCTCAAAAATGGGTTTATTTGGTCAAATTTTGAAATGCAGAACCCTGGGCAGCTTAAGATACATTCTGGAGGGATCCTATGGAAGAAACAGGGAGGTGGTAAAGCAGTGGAAGTGGATAAAGCTGATGTTGTCGGAATAACATGGATGAAAATTCCAAGGACAAATCAACTTGGAGTTAGAATCAAAGATGGCTTGTACTACAAATTCACTGGGTTTCGGGATCAGGTGTCCTCTTCACCTCTTCCTCCCTCGGGTTATTAGTATGAATGTTTCAAATCCTAAAAGTGTCCATGTTACTTTATGTACATGATTCCATGTATATGGAAACCAATGCCATTTTAGGCAATACAAAGCTATTTTCTAACTTGCCTTGATGGTAGTTTGTTATTTCTATCTTGGCTTCATGATGTTTTCATTGTGTCTAACTTTTCATGCATGTATCTTTTGGATTATGTACAGGATCATCTTAGAACTGTTTTATTACAGTGTAATGGTTGTCTTTATGGTCCTGGTTCTGATTTGTTGCAGTTTTGAGTTATCTTGTTCAGGATCAACATTAGCTTTTCCCTAATAAACATTGGATTGGATGTTCATTTTTTAACTTTGTTCCTCATTCTGATTTTATAGGACCTCACAAACTTGACCAATTACTTCCAGAGCACTTGTGGAATAGCAACGGAAGAGAAGCAACTTTCTGTCAGTGGCCGCAATTGGGGGGAAGTTGATCTTAATGGTTGGTACACATATGTCTTACTTTCTTGGGATAAGTGATTGATTTTGTCTGACCCTTTTAATATGACGTTTCCTCTTTATGGATGGTTAGCTACATACATTTGTACTACCAGTCTCTTCATAACAAATGCATAGCATTTGTAACCATGTCCTAATAATTTGCATGCTTTTCCAGGAAATATGCTTACTTTTTCAGATGGTTCAAAGCAAGCATTTGAAGTATCATTAGCTGATGTCTCTCAAACACAGCTACAAGGGAAAAACGATGTCTACTTGGAGTTCCATGTGGATGATACAACTGGAGCTAATGAGGTTTGGTTTTATAATACTACCATTCAATCTTTTGGATCTGTTTCATCCAGCGGAAAAAGACTAATTCATCTTTGCATTTCGTATAATATTATTACTTTGTCCCTGCATTTGGAAAATGTCATTATTTTGTCCCTAATTAAGAGGTCCTCCCATCCAAGTTTTATACTTGTCCATTATATGTTTTCAATTATTTAGAAAATGCCCCTCGATATAGATTAGAGAAAATTAGTATTACATCCCTAAGATTCATATAATATTACTAGTTTATCCCTACTTTTATTTAAAGTATTTCTATATCTTTATAGTTTGTTTTCATCCAATTAAGAGGTCCTTCCATCCACATTTGTAAAAGTTTTTGGTTAAGTTTTTCATGAAAGAACATTATTACTCTCAAAATTTGAATCCAAGTTATTTAAATATATTACAATTTAAGTTCAAATTGTAATTTTATTATTTTTACAATTAAATAAATTACGTGGACAAACAAAAAGGAAAAGAGCTCATTTTTCTTCTTCAATGATATCAGTACCATCACCATGCATAAACCTCACCAGCCCCAAGATTTCCCTTCACCATTATTGCCACAGATACCTCTATCACATCACCATATTTATCTTAAAACTACATGCCTAAAACAGATTGATACCCAAACATATAGATCATTAATATGGTATTTAACACATTAAGGGGTGTTTTATTTTACTTTCTAATAAAACTAAATGGCAAAATTTTAAAATATTGTAAAGACCCTTAAATTGGACCAAACCAAGTTTTAAGGATGTTATTGTAATTTTATCAAAAAGTAAGGATGAAATGATTATACTACGTTCTAGTAACTTTTCCATGTGAAAATTATTAAAAACTTTGTTTAAGGGTTGTTGATGTTTCCATTTGATTTTTGGAAATTTGTTTTTATTCCAAAAGAGGTGACAAAACGTTTTGGATCGCTCTGTCGAAACTAGTTGGTCTTTAAGAGTCACCACCCGATTTCGGGACACTTTAATTTTAAAAGTACTGGTAAAAAATTTGAGATTCTGGATAAGAAGGTAAGGTACGATAGTTTAAGTTTAACTTAAATTGCGGTCCGGTAAAAACCTGCCTCTTAGGTTTGTTTAATTTCTAAAATTTAAGTTTGATTTTTATTAAAAAGCCGTGGTGTGATTAACTAGCGAATTTTCTAATTGGCATTTTACACAATTATTTATTGAAAGTGTTAAATTGCGGAAATTTGAAGTGCGGAAAATAAATCATCCATCCCTAAACCTAATTATTCTTTCTTCGATTAGGAGAAATAATTACAAAAAGGTCCTATATAATTACATTGTACCCTTTTTAATCTCCAGATAATTATTTAAACTCCAAAAACACCCCAAAAGATATAAATTAAACATTCCAAATATGCATGTTAAATTACCATAAAGTATTCTAAGTTCTGAAAATTGCAAAAGTTCCTAATTTTTTTGGAAAGTTACCAAACAGTCCCAAAATAATCAAAAACAGTAAAACAGTCCGTTAAATTCACAAAACAATTCCTGGTCATGCCAAATTAGCCCCTAAACATGCAAAATTGCTTAAACAGTCCACATAACATATAAAACATTCAAATCAGTCCTCGCCAACTAGAAAGTTATGCAAACAGTCTTAAGTCATATTAAAATTAGAAAACAGTATTCACATGTATGGAGAACATCAAAACAACATATCAATCATAAAATATATCAAACCAATCCATACATAATCTCAAATTTCTAATCAATCCCTAAGTTAAATGGGGCACAAAACAACAGCACTTTTGACAATACAATACTAACTTCCCTTGCTGAGTTGTAACAGAGACAAGAAATCAGAAAACAAAAACAACATAATCTGGAAAAACCTAAAAACAGGACCCAAAAAAACTGTAATTCAAGATACAAAATTATAAACCTAAATCTAACTTCAAGATTTTCTGAACATGCAAGCAATAAACTCAGCAGCTTAATTTTGACACCATTTATACCAAAAACAATAAGAACCATTTAAACAGAACTTGGATGATGACCAGAAACAGCAGCCAAAAAGAAAACAACAATGCAAGAGACTGAGCCTAAAGTTTTTAATGATAAGCTAAATAGACAGCAATACAATTATCAAAACAACAATGAAATAGTTTGATTTATGACAGTCTCGCTTATAATGGAATGGAAAACAGAAGCAACAAAGGATTCCAGAAGTAAATATGCAGAGAAAGAAAGAAAACTCAACAAGCTTCGAAGCAGGATACAGATGCTAAACAACACATATTATGAATACCAAACAGTATGCATTACATGTAAACCTTCACCAATAATCATTAAACCAGCTGAGACAATGTTAAACAGGGACAGCATGCACTAAGATTGAATTTGGGAATTTAAGAAACAGATCAACACTAACCATAAAACCAATAACCAACTACATCAGTTAACATTGCAACCAATTTAATCTAGAAGCATACTCTTAAATCCAGGGCAGATGCTGGAAGCCACAAAAGAGCACGGAAAACAGGCAAGGATCACTACTATATCAAAATGAAACTGAACATTCTACTAACCAACCTATAGCAACACATATGAGCAGTTCTATAAGCACAAATACCTAAACCAACACAGCAGCATTAAAGATCTAAGCCTAGCCATTCTGGTTTTGACACAGTAAAGACAGCAGAATCAAGACTTAAAACAACAGGAACAATCTCAACAACCAACAGAAACAAACTTGGCAGAATAACCTTCACAGTTTAAAGATATGCAAAATGAAGGAAGAAACAGAATAATGACCAACACCAGAAATCAGGATCAACAGCAATTAGGTTAACCCATAAGCACAAACAGTTCAACTACATGCCAAGGCTTAAATGATACCCACAAATAACAGCAGTTAAACTGTAGTAGCAATTAACCCTCAAACATACATCAAACAGTCAGCAACAATTTTCATTAATAATATGCATCAATCAGGTTGTCAAGTATATAGATTAATTGTAAAACAGAAAGGTTTGAGGAAAAAAAATGAGGAATACCTCAAACTTCAGGCCCTCAGAGTATGATTCCAACAGAATAGTTTTAAGTTCTTTACAATAACAAATATTCTGTTTAAAATTTCCTGTAAACAATCGACAGAAAACTCAAAGGTCCCCCAATTCCCTTCCTGATTTTGAATTGATTTCGAAACAGGAAGGTTAAAAACTTTAATTTTAAACCAGATTCCCTAAATTCCCAATTTACAATAACAAACCCTGATTTTCTCGAAAGAAAACCTACAAAATTGATACATACTGATTTAACTCTCTCTGAAAAACGAAGGTTCCTCCCTTCCTTTCAGCAGCTGCTTCTGCTTTTTAGGCTAATGGTCCTCCCCTCTTCGTGTGGATTATGCCAGCTCAACGGCCTCTTCTGTCGCCTCCTTGTTCTTCCTCATCCACGTGCCTTCACCCATCATCATTGTACGATTCTGTTACACTATAGGACAAGAGAATCATTCTTCGTACTCCTTCTGTTTCCTTTGGTTCTGTTTCTCGCGTTCTGTTACTCGCGTTTTCTGTTCTTTCATTTCTTTTTTTTTTTTTGTTTTTCCCTTGGTCAAAACGGTGTCGTTTCATGATGAAGTGCCACCGTTTTGACGTTGAAATTAAGAAGGGAAATTCTGAATCGAACCTACGCTGGTTCGATTCAACTCCTGATTTCTATTCCATTTTCCTCCTTTTTCACTTTCTCCTTCTTTTAACTCCTTCCTTTTCACCCCTTTTCTTTCCATTCTTTTCAATCACGCCCTTCTCTTCTATTTCCTTCTTTCAATTGTTTTCTTTTTCTTTTTTTTTAATTCTTCTTTCTTTTTTCTTTCTTTTCTCATTCTTTTTCTTTCTTTTTTTTTTTTTACATAATAAAGAAAAAGAAAAATTAAAATAAATACACTCACTTAATTAAACTAAAATTAATTAAGCTCTTTTTTTATTGAGCATTTTTCTTTTGTTTTTGGATTTTGAGCAAAAATCGAGCATCAACAGGTATTAAGGTCTTTTCATCTAGAAGGTAACGGAAATTTTTCGAAAAATTGACAGGACGTCTTATTTCAGTGGAAGCAAACGATAAATAGTGACATTTACAATCTGCAGGGAAAGAACAGTAATCTTGTAAAAAACACAAAGTACCAATTAATAGTTTCCACCTGTTGTCCATTTTGCAGCATTTAATGTGTATCATTCTATGACTACCTTGCTTGACTTGCTATAGGATTGTTATATATTTGACTAACTAGTAGGGAAGAATTTATCATGTTTTGCTTTTCTCATTTAAAGCTAAGATTATTATTTCTGAAGTGCAGCTGTTTGTGATTACAGAAAGATTCATTGATGGAGATAATTTTCCATGTACCTAGTAACAACACCCAATTTGTTGGAGATGAAAACCGTCCTCCTGCTCAAGTAAGTTATTGATTTCTTATTATTTTTCTTGTACTTTTATGTTCATTGTTTTATTACAATATAAATCTTGGCTGAAGATATCAATTATGAGCATATGTCCATTGATTTATCATATGTTAACTTTGTACTAGGTTCTCCGAGATGAAATTATTGCAAGGGCAGATGTTGGCGCCGGAGCTGAAGAAGCTGTGGTTACATTTGACGGTGTTGCAATCTTGACACCAAGGTAAAAAACTATAGAATCTGCATTTTGTGGCTAACTTGAAAGCAAACATGAGATATCACGTTTTTTAATGTTGTTGAATATCACATGCTGGTTTGGACATTACTTTTTGGATTTGTAAACTACTTAATATTTCTTATGTAGGGGTCGGTACAATGTTGAGCTTCACTTGTCATTCTTGCGACTGCAAGGACAAGCCAATGATTTCAAAATTCAGTACAGCAGTGTTGTTCGTATCTTTTTGCTTCCAAAGGTTTTGGCCCATCTTTATGGTCACTGATTCTACTGTGAACTGCCAATGATTATTTTCAATTATATTTGCCTATTCGCTGTGACTGCAATCTTGTTGTAGTTATCATGATGTTTTTTATAGTAATTGCAGCTTGTTCCGTGCCTTTTCTCAATGACAAATCTTAGGGCTTACTGTTTCTTTTCGTTTTTTTCCCCTTGTACAGTCTAACCAGCCACATACCTTTGTTATTGTTACTCTCGATCCACCTATCCGCAAGGGCCAAACTCTGTATCCACACATTGTTTTACAGGTATATCATTAATTACTTTGGAATTTGTCTCTTGGTATGATTTGTTACTTCTTGGTGCAGCGAAAGGTTTAGGGCAAATTAAAACTCAACAAATAGGGCTAGATTAAAAAGATTGAAGAGGAACAATAGTAGGTTTCAATAGAAAACCTTCATAATTAAAATTCTGAATTAATATATTGAAAATGGAAGGAGAGAATGTTCATAAGAATAATGTTGCTGCCCTCTTATTAGCTGAGACAATTCCTAATACGGGATGAAAACTACTACAAAACAGTCCTAAATCAAATAAATAGGCGAAGAGCTAATAAAAAACTTCCTAAAACAACTAAGGATACTTTATTGGAGTACTAAGAAATGAGGAAACTAATAAAAAAAATCCAGAACTTGTCTGATGCTCCTGCATCACTTCTTTCATGTGCTCACTTTAATTCTTTTTTTTTTTTTTGGCAGTTTGATACCGACAGTGTGATTGACTGCTCTTTGTCAATGAATGAAGATCTTTTGAACACAAAGTATAAGGACAGGTTAGAGCCATCTGCAAAGGTAATAACTATGCTCATTTGTGTTGTCTTCTCTTGTGTAGACAGTTTGAATGCATGTCTGGGATGAGAATAACTTGCAAATATGTGCACAAGATTATAAGACTTCTCTTTGCTTGATTGCTTATTAAACAGGGGCTCATTCATGAAGTGTTCACAAAAATATTGCGTGGCTTATCTGGTGCTAAAGTTACTAAACCGGGAAAATTCCGCAGTTGTCAAGATGGTTATGCTGTGAAGTCATCATTGAAAGCTGAAGATGGCCTCTTATATCCACTTGAGAAAAGCTTCTTTTTCTTACCCAAGCCTCCAACTCTTATTCTCCATGAAGAGGTGGAGTATTTTTCATTTAAGTTGGTGGATAATTGAAGGATATTCGATTAATTTGTGCCTGTTGTTTTTCTCCTTTCATATGCAAGATTGATTATGTTGAGTTTGAGAGGCATGCAGCTGGTGGCTCCAATATGCACTACTTTGATCTTTTGATAAGACTCAAAACTGAGCAAGAACATCTGTTTCGAAATATCCAGAGAAATGAGTACCACAATCTTTTCGACTTCATCAGGTATGTGGCTTTCTTTTTTATGTGCATAGCATGGTTGTGCTTTCTTATTCGGTAGCTTAATGTTTCATTTGTACACAGTGGGAAGGGTCTGAAAATTATGAACCTCGGTGACATGCAAACCACAAAAGGTGTGGCTGCTGTTCTGCAGAATGATGATGATGATGCTGTTGACCCACACCTTGAGCGGATTAAAAATGAAGCTGGAGATGAAAGTGATGACGAGGTGAAATTTTTAGCTTATGGTTGAAGTTTTTGGTAATTTTACTGTTGGAATTCATCATATTTGTGTAATCCACGTGCATATGCATGTGTACCCACAAGCTCAATCGTGTCACCTGAGAGTTATGGTCATTCAATGCTAATAGCATGGATCTAATATTTTCCAGGATGAAGATTTTGTTGCTGACAAAGATGATGGAGGCTCCCCAACTGATGATTCTGGGGGGGATGATTCTGATGCTAGTGAAAGTGATGGTGAGAAAAAGGTAAGGAAATAATTTTATTTGATGAGAATTTTTCATTTATCTTACATACATAATATCGATTGTAATTTCAGAAGCCTATTAAGCTGGAATCTGCAAAGGAGGCTGCATCTTCGAAGCCAGCATCATCTAAGAAGAGGCCCAAGGATGGAAATGAGGATGCAGCTAAGAAGAGAAAACCAAAAAAGAAGAAGGATCCGAATGCACCAAAGAAAGCAATGTCTGGTTTCATGTTCTTCTCGCAAATGGAAAGGGAGGTGAGTTGTACACACTTTATTTTAGCACTAAGTGAACGGGTCTCTCTAGTTTATTATACATACCTAAGCTGCAAATGTTGATGACAGAATGTCAGGAAAAGTCATCCCGGGATTGCTTTTGGTGAGGTTGGCAAAGTACTAGGAGATAGATGGAAACAATTGTCAGGTTGGTGGGGTGGTATTTAACTTATTAACTGAATAAGATAAGATAGGTGATTGCCTGCATTGATGTCTTTCTATTTTTTTGTTTCCATCAGCTGAGGAGAGAGAACCTTATGAAGCAAAGGCACGGGCTGATAAAAAGCGTTATGAAGAAGAAGTGAGCGACTACAAGAATCCGCAGCAAGTAAACGTAGATTCAGGGAATGAATCTGATACTGAATAGATGAACTGTTCTGTTTTTAAACCATAATTGCGGATTTCATGACCTCCCCACTTTTTTTTAGCTATTAAATTCAAATGATCTTTTGTCATCCTTTTGTTTCAGACTACGGAAGTTTAATCTAATACTGTTTGTTTATTTTTTTTTTGAGCATTAGTACTGTTTAATTGTTATTGCGTAAATGTCATGGAATAGTAATATCTTTGGATATTTGTGAATGTAATGTGGAACTCATTACAAGTCAAATTGTACATATTCTTATTCTAGTTACTGAACTCTACTGGTATTTATTTATTTTACTTGACATACCTTTTTTTCTTACTTAACACACCTTAGTACCTTTTGAAAATGACGATGGCAAATTAGTTTTAACTCAATTCTCAATATATTTTCCCAACACAAATGTAGAGCAGCGAAACATCATAATCGAATGATAACAACAATTTCTAGTTGTTGAAAACTGATGGTAACTATTTCTGTAATTTATTGGAAAAATATATTCTCTAACGAAATTCTATTAAATGAATTAACAGGGGTAGAATATTTTGAGTTATGTTAAAAAAGAATATAATCAGATTTAAATAGATGCTTGTAATTATATAAATAAACATACAATAAAATATCAAAATCATTTGCTTAATATTTTACGCGTTTCCGACATTTTTCGGTCGCGCGAGCCAAAAACCCTAATTTGCTTCGTCTGTGTCTTTCGACGATAAACGAGCTTAAGACATAACTTGTTTAACATATTCATTTCATTCTTAATCATATTCATTTCATATATTTCATGTTTAACTCAAATATCAAACTAGAATATAATGCATTTTAATGAAAATGCAGTTTATGCATGAAATGACGTCAGAACGGCGTAGGGTTGTGTTTGGGTTGTCGCAGTAAGTGTTTTAAGAATTCTTAGTGTAACCTTTTTCGATTGAGTTCACGTTGATAGGATGATTTTGACGGTTTGGTATCCAATTGTGATGTTACGTTGTTTGCATATGTTGAATTGAGTTTTATTGTGAAGTTGTGGTCTTCTATACGGATTAGATTTCAAGTTCTAAGCCATGCTTGAGGACAAACATGGGATAGTGTAGGAAAATTTGATAACCTGCAAATCCAACTTGTTTCTATTGATATATTTGTGTTGATTTTGTGTTATTTGTGCTCAAAAGTGTGGTTTTAGTTGATTTATTGCTTTGTGTTAGGAAAAGTTGAATTTGGCGTGAATGGAGTGAAAAGGAGCATAATTGAAGTCTTTTGAAAAAAGATTAAAGCTGTTGAATTTTCAAAATGTAAAAACAAGGCAGTCCGGTCCTTAGTCTTGGGTGAGACTAAACAAGAAACGAGAGAAGTAGTCTGTTTTAAGTAACTGGTTGGCCCACAACGTTTCGAGGATTATTTCTGATTGTTTTAAAGCTTGGATGACCGATTTATCATCAATTTTAGTGAGTCCTTTTATTATATTAATTGACCCATGTTTTGGGATATATTTAAACCAATTTTAGGGTTTTCTATAGACACTTCTTACAATCAATACTAGGGTTACGAGATTTGTATTCTTAAATAATTGAATTCGCAATTTCTTTCATCTTTTTCATTATGTTTTCTCTCGTAGCCATGTTTGGCTAATTTCTTTTGTTCAGTTAAGACTAGAACCAAGGTAAAAGTTTGATTTCGATTATGAGATTACTGAATTTAATTGAATTTCTTAATTTATGTTGCATTTATATTCTTTCTGTGATTTATTGGGAAAATATATCCCCTAGGAAAATTCTATTGAATGAATTTATAAGGCCCTTGTTTTATTTGATAGCAATATCTGTAATTGTTTGGTTAGATCGATACAGTAGTAATTAATATAATATGATTGGATAGAACCTTTTGAGTTATGTTAAGGAAGAATATAATCAGATTTAAATGGATGCTCGTAGTTTCTGTTAGTCTGGGTAGGGTTCTACTAGATTTTAAGGCGATTAACTGTTAAATTCTTCGTCGTACTTAGGATTACTAGTTAATTAGGAGTTGTTATTAGATCGTATCTTAGCAACCTATTATTACGGTAGAATTGGTTGGGTCGACGTTCTTCCTGGCTATAACTTATTTGTAATTTGTAATATGAATTAAGAAACTATTTTGGATCAATGATCAATCGAATCGAACTTCGTGTCGCGGTATGCCTTAACTGAATTCGTTTTTCCGTCGTTTCAGTTTATTATTATTCTGTCGCTAGTTTTAATTTTTTGATAATTAATTTTCCTTTCAATTTTTAATTCCCCTTTATTTTGTTTGTTTTAATTTCAAATCTGGTTATTTACGGCAAGCTAGTCCCTAGGGTTCGACCCTTCTCACCCTACTTACAAGTTTTGTTTTGTAGGAGAGCAGATTTTATTTTTGGTGGATTCGACACCCATCAGTTGCTTGTAAAATTGTAATATTGAAACTAGGCCTATTTCTGGTTTTGTCCTATGGCTACTATTACAAAAACTAACTCATGCTCCTTTCTGTTTTCTTTAAAAAAGGGGAAGTCAAAATTCTAGGTAGACATGGTTCCATTAGTGGTTAGGATGTTGTTTCTGTCAACCTTAGAGTTAGGGTGGATTTGCATATGATAATTCTCAAATGTTGTTATTGTGTTGTTTTAAAATCCCAAATTGCATCTTAAGGTTATTGCCCTAAAAGATTGTTTAGGGTAATTTTCCCAAGCTTAAAGACTGTTTTGTTTGTTTGAAGGATTAACTTGCTACTTTCACATGATTAGGGAATTTTTTTAGCAATCATGCATACTGTTGGGACTGTTTTGACAACTTAATATATGTGGAGGGGTTGTCTGCACACTATGCATGTGGGGACTGTTTACAAATCACTCATGTGTAGGGACCATTTATACAATTTTCACATGTTTGAAAGGGTTGTTTGGGAACTTTGACGTATTGCTAGCCTGTTTTTGATAGTTAAGTATTTTAGGGGATTGTTTGGTAGTACGACATGAACAAAGGCTGATTTGCTAATTTTTCTATGACGCAATGATTATTTTGTAAATTGTCGTATGTTTATAGTTATTTCGTAATTGAAGCATGTTTCATGTTTGATTTAAATAACTTTGCATGTGAAGGACCAATTATGAAATTTCAATAAGTTTAGGGGGCATTTTAAAAGTTTCACATGACTTAAAGACTTCTTAGTAATTTTGCGCATTTATTTTAAATATGTTATTATATATATTTTTAGGGTATTTTGGGGAATAATTTATTAATTTGGGTTAAAATGTAATTATTTTCTCTAAAGGAGAAAGAATAATTAAATCTAAGGGGTGAATGATTTAATTTTCGCAATTTACTTTCTGCACTTTACTGCTTTTTATATTGTGTTTTGCGCAAACGACTCAAATCACCGAATTAGGAACATCGATAGATTAATAATGAAATCGGCTTTTTCAAATAAAACTTAAATTTAAATTTTGGAAAACAAAGTGGTTTTTAGAGGCCGGTAAATCCAAGCATCAGTCGAAATGAAATTTTAGCTGGTGTACCCAACCCTCTTATTCAGATCTTTTTGGTTCCAGACTGCCTTTCTTTTAGAATAAAAATGGAGTCAACTTTTTACTAAAATTGGATTGGTTTTATTCAAAACTAAAAACGGTTCCCGAAGGGTGGCGACTCAAATATTTTTAAGACCGACAAGTTCGGCACCGCGCATCAAAAGTTTATCACCACTTTTCAAAAAGAAAATCCAAAGTTCTAAAATTGGAAAAGAATCTGATCGTAAGTTGAAAATGAATCTAAAACTCGTTTTCGCTCCGCCAAGGGCGATAACAGCTGCTATCGACCTTTCCAAAACTTCAAGCCCTTTCCTTCATTTTCTGTGTCTCAGTCTCACAGAAGTCGTTTTGGAAGGTAAATCATCTAGGTTAATGACAAAGGTTGGTAAGGGTGTAGCCGCCGATTCTTTTCCGGAGGTGGAGGCTCCTTTTGACCCAATTCCTAGTTCAGCTAATAGGGCAGCTTTGAGCAACCAGGACTTTAGTTATCTTGGTTCTCATCCAGACTTCCATTTAGGCATTGATCTCATCAGCTTGGTCCTTTAAGAGGGCTCTAATGTCTTCTAGGGAGGCCATTGGAGTTGAGGGTGTAGGATTTGTTGGTGAGGACTCTGTAGGTGTAATTGGAACATATAGAGGCACTCAGATGACAGGTACCTGTATGGATGAAGGGTAAAGGATTAGGTGTTTGGGTAAAGTATTGTTACATTCCTTGCCGGTTCTAGGCCGACCGGTTCGGTTCATCACATTCTGTACGTTGGATCTATAATTAACCTTTTCATAACTCATATATAACCTGAATGACCGTATATTTACTTTATCTTTTAAGAAGCAACATCCAGTTCCTTTAAACTAACATTTACTACCTAACGATTTTCTTAAAATCCACATGACTGTTTGATTTCCTCATTTTATTTCATCATCATATGGTTCATTATTAGTCATTTAGTTAAAGCAAGATAATAGTATGACATGCAAAATAAGGCTTCAAACCATGTTGAATGGGTCTAATAAACTACCCACTTAATACAAAAAGATATCTGCATAATACCCTAGTACATGCCATAATAAAAAAGATCTAAATAGAAAATAATCACCCTTCTTGAGATGTTGAGGGAGAACTCCGCAGCCGTGAAGAGAGAACCACTAACTTCTACTATCAACACCTACGAGTTAAAACATTAACTCGCTGAGCATCAAAATGCTCAGTGGATGCCATAACCGAAGTAAACATAATTTATAAAACACATTCACACATCATGATATCACTTACCTTACGTACCCAAGTCGTGTTGTAACGGGGCACACCTCCAATGTATGAACCAGACATTACATATGTAAATAAAGATCATATAATAAACATCATAATATGTCTTACTCATACTGCATGTATAATTAATTATATCTTTATGTTCAATTAATTTGTTAGCTCTATAGCTGGAGTCCCATAAACTGTATGTGGTCCGAAAACCATACTGTATGAATCATATGTGGGGATCCCATTCATATCTTACGGCCGAAGCCGGAAAGTGAACTGTATGTGGCAGTACTGCTAAAAACCTATGTCGCGACATAGCCTTATAGATAGGCCTCTACTACCATATAGAACTTAATACTTTATGTGATATGCAACTCAACATATAGCTTTATTGTATTCATCTACTTTATGAGAATTGACTGGATGTTTATTATAAATGCATCAAACAAGATATCCAAATACTTATCACATATCTCATCATGCAAATTTTATAAATAACATTCAACAAAAGACATGTATAGAATCATTTTACCATATCATGCTCCCATATCTGTGTACGAATCCCCTTTTACGTTAGCACCACATTCAAACATATATATACTATTACTTTGCATCACATAACATCAACTTTCAGCTTGCACACCTGTCACTAATTCGGACGTAACTTAATATTTATAACTCACACTAATACATAAGGTTATATCACGAATTTTTTTTCAGAATTTTTTATAATACGGATTAATACCAGTTTTTATTTTTATACAGACCTACTGTCTGCTGGGTTACTTTCCGTATAACATTTACTATTTTTGCCATAACTTTCCAACAATAAGTCCAATTTATGTGATTCAAAAATCATTGCAAAGCTAACTCAGAGACCTACTATAATGTAGTTTATCATGTTTTCTAATTTTACCATTTTCATAGAGAAAATACAGGCTAAAGACAGGTTATCCCATTCAGAAAATTCAGCCATCATAATGGCCTCCATCTTTCAACTAAACAACATGACTTAATTCACTTATGCTTCAATTCATCACACATCATCAGTAGATCATCATTTAATCAGCAATATAAACAAATTAAAAGAAGAGAAAAGTTATGGCATCAAACCTTGAAGAGTAGAGCTTCCTCAAACTCCTAAACAACTTTCTCCTTCCCTTTGGAGGAGGAGGGTTTGCTAGCTTCCCCTAGCAAATTCCAACAACACCAAACAAATTAAAAGAAACCCAAATATTATTTTAAAAGCTTTATGGTGAACCCCTTTACTCATTCACTAAACTCACCAATACATTCATTTTTAGCCATATGTGAACCCACCTTTAACTTTAAAACTCTTATAAGTCAAAACCCCTAATTCTACCATGAACCCTAAATATTACATACCTGTGATTTCTTGCTTTCTCTCTTGATTTCCTTTAAATTGAAGCTTGATTAACATTTTACTTAGCCTTTAGAAGCTTTGTGTTTGGAGAATTGAGTGAAAGAGATGAAGAAGGTTTTTTTTTTTTTTCTTTTTTTTTTGGGAAGAAATAAAGAAAAAACATGAAAGAGAGGAAGAGATGAAGAAGAATTATTTTTGTTCTTCTTTTTGGGATGATATACGGCCAACCTTTAGAAAAGATGGGGAAATTTTGCCTTTTGACCCTTGAACTATAATCTTCCATCTAATGAATTCAAGAATTACCTTTTGGTCCATGTATTATTTCTTTTTTTTTTCTTGTAACTCATTATTTACTTTTTAGATGCACTATAATAATTTACTTAATAAATCTTTATTATTTATTTTTTTAGCTTTATAACATATATTTATTTAATCACTTGATGGCTAATTTTATTATCTCTCATTACCCAAATGCCTCGATTGAAACTCAAACCGATTTCCGGTTCCAAACCAAACTAGTGAATGATGCATGGTTCTACTAACCCGGTGTACTGGGATGTCACAGGTATGGTATAAGGTAGACTCCCAGTTCAATTAAGCATGACTCAAGGATAATTTATATTATCTCTTTTTTAGGTAGTATGAATGCATATGAGTGCAAAACATCATGTCAGAATTCATTTTAATGTCATAATACAATATCATTGGGTAACCTAAAGGGAAGGTTCTAAGTTAGATGAGAAAACTGAGTGGCTTTCAATATGGACTCTTGAACCTAGAGTAAGGATATACCTTGCCACATGTGAAACAAAGAGTTTCGCGTAGTTCTAGCAGTACGGCTTACTCATGGGCCACCTCCAAAAGGATTGGAAGTGGTTGGCGGTAACAAGGAGGAGACTTTCGCTGTCCATGTACATAATCAAGGAGACTTGCCCATTAGCGTTACTCGCTATCCAGACTCAGAAGTTTGAACAGAAAGAGAAAAAATTCATTTTTTATGCTCATGGAGAAAAATTCTCAATCGTTCACATCAAATGCAAATGCAATTTTAAATTTTAGTTTTAAAGTCCAAATCCTTCTATTAATCATCCTTAGGGAAAAGACACTTGACCTCCAAAGTATTGGTATCTTGCAAAACATATTACAAAAGAAAGGGTACCCTGTAAAGGGCGGGTTAGTCAAATGATGCAATAGTAATCCTTATTTAACTTTTCCAAGTTTATATCCCAGCAGAGTCGCCAAACTGTGAACCTACCCCTCTCGCCCCGTCATCCGCAAGGGATGTGGGGGTGTTCACTCAGATTTGTGTGTTTATAGAGTCACCACTTAATTTATTTTTTATTAGGGAAAATTAAGAAAGAATCTTAAATGACTCTGATTTTATTAATTAACCTATTTTTAGATTAATTAGCCCAATTAATTTTAGACACTGGTTTGTGAACCCGAGGAGGATTCGGAGACTATGTCATGTATACTTGACTAATCATGTTTTGTGTATGTAATGTAATATGTAAACAAAGAGTTTTGTAAAGGGGTTGACCTGTTATTTGGGGTTAGATCCCAAATATGACAACATACTCTCATTTTTATAAGAGATCAAGGTCAATATAGTTCGAGAAAGCCTATTTAAAGGCGTGTAGAAGGAATGCATTTATGCATGTGTGTGTGTATGCTTAGTGTCAAAAAGGATTGATTGAAGTGAGTACTTTTGTACCAAAAGTGTGATTTGTCGGGCACTTAGTACCAAAAGAATGATTTTTCAGGCACTTGGTGCCAAAATAGTGATTTGTCAGGCACTTGGTGCCAAAAAAGTGATTTGATAGGCACTTAGTGCCAAAAGATTAACTTCATAGGCACTTGATGCCAAATGATTGACTTGATAGGCACTTGGTGCCAAAAGGTAAATTTGTTAGGCACTTGGTGCCAAAAGATTGATTTCTAAGGCACTTGGTACCAAAAGTGTGATTTAATAGGTACTTGGTGCCAAAAAATTGATTTGATAGGCACTTGGTGTCAAAAGAGTGATTTAATAGACACTTGGTGCCAAAAGAGTAATTAAGTAGGCACTTGATGCTGAAAGTGTGATTAACTGGGCACTTGGTTCGAAAAGATTGTGATGCAGAAGCTATGTATGCTTGAATTGAGAAAATTAGGGTTTAGTGCATACTTGTGGTAGTCGTCGGCCGTTTCGTTACTTCAGCTTGATTTGGACTTTAAGATTTTTTTATTAATCATGAATGGGAAAAACAACACAACAATGCAATGCAACAAAAATGCAGAAAGCGGTAAAGAATCGCAAGGAGCGAAAAGGGAGAAGAGAGCGGCTATCAACATAGCTTCAGATATGAGTGAAATGGACCTCCATGGAGCTATTTATAGTGAAAAAGCAGGCTGAAGGCAGCCAGAGGGTGGCCAAAGGCGCCTTGTGGATGATAATAAGATAGAGCTACCAAGATAATATGCAACAATGGCAGATATCTATAATGCAAATTCTATAAATTAGGAAATTTTTTTGATCAACGTAGCCATAAAAGATTTTTAGAAATACACTTTGGTATTTTATATTGAGCCAACTTTACTTGCTCGTGGAATGGATTGTGTTTCCACTCCCGAAAACATTTTCCTCCCTTTTCTTGATTGATTTCTTTTACCAAAGCGGTGATAAAATATTTTTAGGTTAAGCACGATGCCGAGTTAATCGGTCTTAAAAAATAGTTTTAAAATCCTCATCCATTATGAGAACCAGTTTTTAATTTTCTTTTAAAAGTATTCATTTTGAGTGAATAAGAGTACAATCTCATTTTATATCTCTCATACCTTTTGGTGAATTTCTAGAAATTTTGAGTGATCTGTATCATTGACGTGACTTATCAAGGTAGTGAATTTAGCTATTTATGTATCTTTTGTGTGACTTACCACGATGATGATTTTTAGTCATCTACATTAGTCGAGTTTTTAACATCACAAAGATAGTAAAATTAGTACCTTGATTCTCTTTGCATCATAACCTCAATTTCAATTCAATCAATAATCATATATCACACTTATAAATCATCAAATAATCATAAAAGTTAAATACACAAGTTCCATAACCTAGTTTTTAAGCTAGGTTTTAAAATTAAAAATCAAATTTTAAGTACCACACTTTGGTTCTTTTCTTTATTTACTTCCTTCACTTGCTTGAAAAAGTTGATTTCCTCAAATTTTGAGAGGTATGGCCGGATACATGTGGGAAAAGAGGAGAAAAATGATGTCTTTTCACTTCTTGAGGTTCTTATTTGACTTTGTTGTCTTTCTTTCCAAATAACTCTTTGTGTGTAAATTCAAATTTAATAATTCCTATGCCAAATGAAATTAGACATATATTCAAATTTAATAATTCTTATACCAAATGAAATTAGACATATGGAGCTACAATTTTTTTAAAATTTCATATCAATTCGAGTTGTATATAATTTTTGATGACATTTTCCATCTGACTCTTTTAGACTGCCAAAGCAACCTTTTAATTTGATTTTTCTGCACTGTTAAAGGTAGTCTGTATATATTTTCAAACTGAATGATTCTAATTTCCACATGTAGCTAAAACATAAAGGAACATCTTTATCTACTATTACTATTTCAAATTATATTGTTATCTTAGTTAAAATTCAAGCTTAAGTTTTAGGTCCTATATAAAACTTTCCTGTAAACGGATTCTGTTTAAACTAACATAACTCTTTACTTCTGTGGATTTGTCAAAACTGATTTTCAGGATATTCTAGACGTACTAATTACAACTTTCATGTTTTACACTTCTTATAATTCTTTCTTTAATATAATCTAATAATTTTTTGAAATCAGCTTAACTTCCCTTTTCTTCTGCTGTCTATATAATTCTTAATCTTTCTCTTATTCCAAGTTCTTCAATTAGTATCCCAAATGAAAAATTAAGTTGTGGGATGTGACAGTTGTTGTTGTGGATTGTTCACTTCCACGTTATTCGCAGCTGGTCGGTTTGAAACTCTGCGAATTTCTTGTTTTGGAGATGGAAAAAACCCTTGCACTGTGCCTTTACCATGGCAATTGTGACAAGTGATTGCCGATTGGTCAATGGAGCTATTCTGTGGTTGCGAATAACCTGTTCCTACCGCAGAATAATTATTCGAATTCAAATAGAAGCTGCCATGGCCTGGAGAAGATGATGAATAGATGTTTGTCTGTCTCCTTCCTCTATTATAGAAGGCGTCTTATACCATGAGAGGATGAAAATTGTGTTTATGAAAACTGTGCGGATGGAGCAATAACTGTAGCTCCTTCCTCTCATTTAATATGTCGCTCTTCAGTAAGTAACATACCATGCAGGTCATCGAACACGAAGCTATAAGTGAGAATCCATGATACAAAGAAAAGTTTCATGGCCCAAGGCCATGGAGAAGAAACAGGATTTTCTAATGCACCTAGCTCATCAGCAATCAGCTTGGCTTTATTATCACATTGAAGACTATGAAGCTGCATTAGGAGTTCACGAATCCATGAACCAGAAGCATAAAATGTCTGCAACTATAACCACGCGGTACAAGCTGTGATTATGCCTACTAACTTCGACAGAACTCCTTCAAAAACAGACGAAAGAATCCAGCTTAACAAGAGTTGGTCTTCTCGGTTCCAAGACAAATAATCCGGATTAACACTTCCATTGTCACTTAATTGTGGCGGAGAAAGAACAGTTTCATCAATACGATGTTGACTTACCATCGGTAAGAATTGAGTTCTCCATAGCAAAAAGTTATCTAAAGTTAACTTGGCAGAGATCAGATGATTCACACTAGGAGTACTGGATCGGAAAACGGTTAGGGTGGTTGTGGTTGGATTAGTTGGATCAGCAATCGGCAAAGATGAGGAATTTGCAGAAGCCGAATCCGCAGGAGAGAATTACGTTTTGAAACCTTAAGCGGCTCTCATACCATAAAGACTTTAAGATCTAGTATATTACTCATTAAAGTATTTATACATGCTATTACAAGTTTGAGGTGCAAGTCAGAACCTTCTAGACTACTATAAATACAAATATATCAGCATAATAATAATACATCAACAGGAATTAAGTAGTAATACAAATATGAAAGCTGAATATAAAAAGCATTGGTTTGAGTTGAAGTGGTAAAACGATTAAAACTATCTCTTTAATTATAATGGATATGTATCATTTTTTTAAATGAAAAGTGTAATTTTCTTAAATTTCTTTTTTAATTACTTTTCTCTTTAATCTTCTAATGTGATTGGTACTACAGTAAATAAATAAAATAAAAATAAAAATTTTCTTTATTAGTTTGCTAGTGTGATTGATACAAAAAAAAAAAATTGAATAAAAATAAGTAAAACACAATGAAAGTTAGTAATTGATAAACACATTAAACAATGAGGGGGAAAAATCCATCTAAAATAATCCAATCTACTTCTTTTTCGTTATTTTTTCCCGAGAAAATAAAATGGCAAGAAAAATCGATGACTTGGGAATATGTGCGTAGTTGTTGATACAATGTGAAGAAGATGCATATTCCTTATAATCTAACATTGGGTTCCATGTCTACAATTCAGAACTCCAGCATTACGAGTCATTGCGGCAGCAAAATGTCCTGGCTTTGCTTTGATCATAAACCTCTTATGCGGTCTAGTATTCAAAGCTGGTACTCCTGATTCTCTAAAGAATGCTCCATTCATCATTAGATCACCTTCTGATCTCCATATCCAATTCTTCCACTCGGATTCGGGTGCGTAGTCCCTCTTTGTAACCTGTTTCCAATTCCACACAAATTTTAAATATGAAAAGTTGCTGCTGTGAAATTCAATAGCTAACTCAATGCAAATTACACTTAAAAGTACCTCTTTTATGTACTGATCATTTGGTGCAAAAAATCTGTTACCCTGGCTGATAATGGTAGGATGCGTGCTCCCACCAATGGCATACAGTAGCCACTGAGTGTAATCATTGTTTACAACATGGAAGAAACCCCATCTGCATCTTGGCATTCTCTGCACTAGTCCTGGTCCGAAACGGTTGAATGCTAACGTTACTTGCATAAATTGATCGCCTGAGAACTGGTCGCTTGCACCCAATAGGATTGCCTGCTCGTAAGATATTATCCGAAAATTCAATAAAACATGCGTCAGAAAAGGAAAGTTTGCATATAAAAAAAAAAAAAAAGGAGAGTGTAACTTACATCGTTGTGGTTGCTGAAGTGGGAATTGGAAATGGTGATCGCGGTAGATCCTTGAATTGCATCAATAAGTCCATCTTGGCATTGAGACATAGAAACATGATCAATCCAAACATTTGAAGAACCAAAAATAGAAATGCCATCCCCATCACTCTGAGTCCTTAGCCCAAAATGATCTACGGAATCCCGAACCATTCCACCGTTATCGGCGCAAATATGGTGAATATGCAAACCATGAATGATCACATTACTAACAAATTGAATAGTAATACCAGCACCATGAGCAATATGAACATTAAACCCTCTTCCGTCAATGGTCTTATTATGAGTAATGATAAGCTCATGAGTCAACCTTATGTTCATATCGCTTGCGAAAGTAATCCACAAGGGCTCTCTTTGAATCACTGCATGGCGTAGAGTCCCAGGTTTAGGGTTTACGGTGTCATGATCAGAACTATCATGAACAACGTAGATTCTTCCAGCCTGCCCTCCGGTGGTTCGACGACCAAACCCAAGTACACATGAAGCTAGATGTTTGCGGTTATTGGCCCAATCTTTTTTGCACCTCCAGCAACGGTCAATTGGGTTGGTGGCTTTGCTTGGACCACAACCACGTTTCTTTCCTTTATGAGGATGACCATGAGAACGACGTAGACCTCCTAGCATTAGGTTTCTCCGAGTGCTGTTACCATTATTTTTCTCAGAAATAGGAATTTCGGTTCCATTTCCAACTCGCCTACAAAATCAAATCAAATTGTGAATAATTAATAGCAACAGGTTTCTTCGTATATATTTTTCCACACACCAAACTACAGTGCAGATTAATTCACATTCGAGCCACGGAAAGACTATTAAGTGCGGCAAAGTTTTTCCAATCAAATTTTAAAGTAATTACATTTACAAGACTTATAATTTGAGACTTTCAAATTAAACTAGAACAACTCTCTATTAGTTGATATCCACTCCATGATACAGTTTTAGTAATTTAATTATCGAGTTTTCAAACGTCAAATCACGGTGCTGTCTAATCCGAATTTGAGCTAAAAAGGACTATTAAATGCGACAAAATTTTTCCAATCAATTTTAATTCAACTATATTCTCTTCTGAATTAAGGTAGAACAACCTTTATCAGATTATCTATTCGCTTATAGTTTTGATATATTTAATTTTGTGGATTAGAGAGAGAGAGATGAATAAATTACTTATTAATAATATGATTGACTTCCTCAGTGACAGAAAGAGGGTCAGGTTCGTAGGCATCCATCATCTTCTTCTTAGCAGATTCTTCTCGTTGTTGCCAAACCGGATCAGAAACATCTTTATTTGCCATTATGGTTGGGCCAAGACAACACGCAAACATCAAAACTAACTTAATGATCTTCATTTTCACAATCTACAATATACACAATTACGCTTTTCTTTTTCTTTTTTTTTCCCCTTTAATTCCCTTTATTCAATATAGAAAAAATTTCGAGAACCCTAAATAGGAAAAAGAAGATCTAGGCTGAACCATCGACCACTGTAATGGGTGCAATTCAAGATCTGGTTCAACACTAGATCATATTAAAATTGACCTTTTATTGTCGAATAGCCAAAGCCCTGCAGCAAGTTTATAGCTTTATGATATGTTTATATAGTAAACTAATGAAAGATTACTCGCCTAAAATTAGGATCTTAGAAAGTGGGTAACCATATAATGTATTAATAACCTATAACCTATATTTATGTTTCTTTACTTTCATTTCGTGTTCTTTGACACTTGTTTTTTTCATTTTTTTTTGTTCCACAGGTTTTGAATATGTTTGTTGGATCAATCATTCCTTATTTGGAGAAAAGACGTGACAACCACACAACGGGTCAGAACAAATTTAAAAAATGGATCAAGTCTAAACGGTTAAAGTAATGAGTGTGTAGTTTACATTGGTTGGTTCAAATAGTAAAAGCTAGAATTCAAAATTAAGTTGGACAAATTATTAATAATTATTATTAAAAATATTTAATATATTGCTTAGATATGAATGTTTTAAAATGAAAATTGTACTTGCATATTATAAAAATTAATAATTTAAATTTAAAATAAAAATATTATTAATATTAATAATATAAAAATATTAATTATT
This sequence comes from Croton setiger, assembly GCA_948099555.1. Taxonomy (NCBI): domain Eukaryota; kingdom Viridiplantae; phylum Streptophyta; class Magnoliopsida; order Malpighiales; family Euphorbiaceae; genus Croton; species Croton setiger. The sequence continues at coordinate 35,994 of CANUEY010587141.1, forward strand.
ATGAGTTGGTGTGTATGACATGTTCATAATCCCATATTTTATGAACAGAAGTGTTAAGTTTGATTTTTATTAGCTACAATATTAGTATTAATATAAATAATATTTGAAAAAATCATTAAAATATAAAATAAAATTAAAAGAATATGAAATAAAAATTCATTTAAAAATAATAAAATCATGTTACTAATACCGTTAATTAATTGGAGCTCAAACCATTCCATTCCTAGGTAAATTAATGACATATTTTACTCCTATCATGAATCATAAAAAATTTACGAAAATAAAAAAGTCAGGTGGTTAATTGATCACTTTTATTAGAAAGTGATTGCATTTGCTTAAAAAAGTTTTGCATTCGAAATATAATGTATTATGATCTTACATTTATTAAAAGACTTATCTATCGTTACTAGCAATAAGATAAATTTTTAAATTCAGAGTAGTCAGATATTTTAAAATTTTAGATAATTTTATTGGTGCCATACCCTATGTATTGTTATTAGAGGCCAGAACTAATAAGTATTGGCACAAAGTTTTCAGCTAATAGCACAATGTTTTCAGAATGTATGAAATAACACATTTTCAAAACAGATAAATAAATTTTTAAAAATTACCATTTCAAAAAATATTAATTTTTTTTTGTCAACTGTAGGATCATCAACGAATCTTATTGAACATTTGTCAGATTGGATAGGTTCGGCTCATATACCTAAGTGTGTAGGTATATGGCTCATATAAGAAAAATATAATTTCGCCAACAATGAAATTCAAATCCATGATATATAAAAGTGGCAAAATACACATTTTTATTGTGCCACAAGATATTATGTCTTATCCTTGTATATAATCCACCTTTTTTCAACTGACTCCACCAAAAATGGTGTCATTTGCCGAATTATCGCTATTCCGACACTAGAAAATAGTAATATTTTATTTTATTTAAAAGAAACAAATAAAATAAATAAATAAATGGTAGAGAAATAAAAAAAAAACTACATATATACTATTTACTATATTTTTAAAGTTTCTGTTATTTACTAAAAAAAACAACTTAAAAATATACTATTTATGTACATTTTCCCTGTTGTTAATACCCTATTTAATTTCTTTCTAGATTTACTATTAATGTAGAATGTTTTTTCCCTTTTTATTTATCAATTAAAATTATAAAATTACAACTTAGTTTAGAAAAGACAAAAGATGGTTTAAAATTGATAAAATGACCATTTTATTGAATAAAATTATAAAGTTGAGATAAAATAGGATATTTTTAGAAATACAACAACAAAATAGTAGGTGAAAATAGGGCTGTAAACGAGCCGATTCACGAACAGCTCGGTGTTTGCTCGATAAAAACTCGACTCAAGTTCAAATTGATAATAAACGAGCCAAGCTTAAGTTAAATATTCAAGTTCGTTTAATACGAGCCGAACTCGAGCCGAGTAGTTAGGCTCGCAAGCCGGCTCATGAACTACTCGTTTAAAAAGGCTCACAAGTAGCTCGTTTGATATAAGCTCACGAGCCTATCAAAACGATGTCGTTTTGATATCAAACTAAAAAATATGCTTCAACCAAGCCACCCGCCTCCCCACTTCATTTTTTACTATTTCGTTTCTCTTTCACTGAAACTGCTATTTTGATTTCCTCACCGAAACGGCATTAGAAATGAATTTTCTTGATTTTTTACTAACTCTTAACGAGCTTGAACTTGAATAACAGCAGGAAACGAGCTTGAGCTTATTTGCAAGCTAAAACACGAGCTCGAATTCAAGTTAAATTGTGAGCTTAAACTCGAGCTCGAACAGCAACATGAAACAGTCAAACTCGCGGGCATAAAACGAGCCAAACTAGCAGACATAAAACGAGCCAAACTAGCGAGCTGAGCTCGAGCTCATGAAATTTAAAACGAGCTCGAAAAATTTAACACAAGTTGAGCTCGAGCAGCACAATACTCATATCAGCTCGGTTCGTTTGCAAACCTAGGTGAAAACAACTATAATTTTAGCAATGACAAATATATATGAGCAATGTAGACCTATATTATTTGCAACTATTTTCTTTTAAAATTTTCTTAACTTCTGAATTTCCATTTTATCTATGTTTATTTCTAATTTTAATACAAACAATTTTCAAATTAGAAAATTTTTTTTAACGGCGAAAAAAATGAATAATAGAATATAATAGTTTTCAATTACTAAATTTTTCAAATCTACAAATCATTTTTAAAATTTTAAATTTTAAAATTATTTTTTCTAAATAATATTTTAATTCTGCTATCAAATTTAATAAATAAGGCGAAGTTCAAATTTGAGGGTGTCATTTTTTTAACTGTTTTTGCTGTTTTTCTTTCGCAGTTGATAGCAGATTCGCTGCTAAATTCATAAATTTTTTATTTCAATTGATAGAAAAGTCATTTTATTAAAATAATTATAAAATAATTTAATTTTTTCATTTAAATAATAATAATAATAATAATAATAATAATAATAATAATAATAATAATAATAATAATAATAATAATAATAATAATAATAATAATAATAATAATAATAATAATAATAATAATAAAGAATTGTAGTATATTATATGAAAACAATAATGATCATTTAATAATATAGTTAATATTGTTAATTAATTATAGTCTGATTAGTTATTTCAATTCTATGAAAATAGGATGCTGTGGTTTCGAGTTGAGTAATGCCAACCATACTTTCAGTATCAATTTAAATTCATCATTTTGTATAGATAGGTGATTAATGATTTTAATCTATTTATCTATAAATCTATAAAAAAATATATATAAAAGTTAAAAAAGTTTGATGATATGGTATCATTTAAATAAAAGAATAGCTTATGTGGCATTTTATGATTCCTTTTAAGTATTAAATTAATTTTAATTATTTTATAAAAAAGTTCATTTTCCTACTATAAATTTTGAAATTATAAAGAAAATAATTAATTAAAACTAAAAATTATTAATAAGAAATATCAAATGTTAATATGTGAAGAATAACAATATTATATATATACTCTTATTTCAATTACTCAAATATTCAATGTATTTGGTTTAAGAAAATACATATATATATATATATATATATATATA